>JAQISU010000242.1:19752500-19952500 GCA_029339505.1 Unio delphinus | reverse complement strand
GTTAGTATTGTCATGTCATATATTAGTATTGTCATAGGTGTGTTAATATAGTTATATCTTTTGGTTTAAGGATAAAAACCCTGAGTAGCTTATTTTACCGAGCGGCAGGAATTTCCTACCTACATACTTATAAAGAAACATACGTAGATGTAGTTCTTGACAACAGAAAGGAAGATTCACTTTGGTACACTAACATTTTACCAAACTGAAGAAAATGCTTTAAAATAAATTGCATCTGAAGATGCTCAAACACATCTCAAAGCGGCACATGAAAATAATCGGTGTAGCTTCATGACGTGTGGGTGTCAGGTAGAGAATTTTTAGACAATTCGTAATTTACCCAAAAAAAGCATGGTGTTGTCCTGCACCTAAAGACATTTTAATTTGCTTCAAAATAAAGATCAGATAATCTGCAAATTATATATATATTAATTAAAAGAAAACTGGTAAAATCTTTTGTTAAAGAAAACATTTCTTGATCATCAATTATTTTTGTATGTGTCGTTTCTTTTACAATTTTTTTTTCTCCTTTAACGCGTAAACATTCCAAATATAGGAAAACTATTATTTATATGAACATTGTAACAGACAGAAGGCTGCATAGCAACAGGCATCATACACCATCCATTGTGGCAGTTAATCAACATTAGACGACGTGTTTGCTTGCCAGCGTGGTACATCTGGAAACCGGCATTAGGGAAATTCAGACGCCTGAATTGACAGTAAATAAAGTACTATAAGAAATTAATAATTGATTGTGTAATAACAATCTATGAATACTGCATGAAAGTAATAACTGATTGTGTAATTACAATGTATGAGTACTGCATGAGAGTAATAACTGATTGTGCAATAACAGTCTATGAGTACTGCATGAAAGTAATAGCTGATTGTGTAATTATAATCTGAGTACTGCATGAAAGCTATAACTGATTGTGTAATAACAATCTATGAATACTGCATGAAAGTAATAACTGATTGTGTAATAAAAATCTATGTTCCATTTACAATACATGTAAGTTCTATATAGCTTTGCTTAGTAAATTTTTTTAAACGGATATAAAAATAGACTATGTAATAAATATGTAGGTATAAAAGTACTGCTTAGAATATATAATTATTAAATCGTTTTCATTAAGACGTTTACTATTGCGTTATTCCTAAAGATAATAATTAAGTTATGAATTCAAGTTAAGTTGGGAATTTAAGGTATTATGAGACTACACTTACCATTGTACAGTCTAATTTAGAATGGACTTTGTTTTGTGACATCCTAAAAAAGTGAGATATTGTATCTTTACTATAGATCCGAATGTCATGCGTTTGAAAATTATTCTAATTCTTTTGAGAAATGCATTCGTTTGCAAATTCATTTTATTCGTTTTTGAAAGTGGCAACCATCAATCATGATGAGAGATAACGAAAACTCTGTAGTAATCCCCTTGCTTTTAATTCGACTTAACAACACGGCAGCCATGTCCAAATTGCGGGCCTAAGGACTCAGTGAGAATTTACCCTCAGTTCATGTTTAAAATTGGTATGGCCCTCCAGCCTCAAGAGGACTGGTAATGTTGAAATGTCCTTTGGGTTAAAGAAGATATGACTGTTTTGTCACAAGATAAATTGTTATGAAAAATTAAAGATACATACATACATACATACATACATACATACATACATACATACATACATACATACATACATACATACATTGTGCCTATATGTTTGTGTGTAAAGAACAATTTTTTAATCAATTATTTGTAATGAATATTTCAATTAAGTTTTTTTTCTACAATTTACACAGGAAAATAATATTAAATTTCATCTTTTAATCTTACATTTTCCAGTTTGTTGTATTTTTATTTTTACAAATCTCATTATATCTTTTTTCCTCCTGTATTTGTGTATGCATAACACTGAATTATTTTCGCCTGCTTAGGCGCATAGAAATAAATATACCAGTTATCTTGATTTGTAAGCTTTTATTATCAAGGCTTGAGTTTACTTTAATGTTTTATTGTTTTATTTTCTTGACTAGATCCATGAAATATTTTCCTTCTCCTGAAGAGGTTTACTAATTTATGTTTGTCTACTTTTCGTTACCACAGGTTTATAAAACGTTATATGGACTTGGACAACGTAATTCATATCAAACGACGTCTCATGCGAGATCTCGCGAGATTTACAGACTCTCATCTCGGGCAGGATGGGGTTATTATCATCCAGCTGATTGGACGCAATTCGTCTGAACTTTTTGTGAAGCACCTCGTTCGGCACATGTTCAATCTTCATCAGGAGTTTCTGCGACGCAGCAGAAGATCCCGAATGACAATGTTGGAAGCGGGAAAGTCGGAAAGATCGGTTGACATTGACTTGGACAAAATGGAGAAATCTGTTGAGTTTGACCTGGATACAATAGACAAATCAGATAAAACGGAGTCTTTGATTTCCCATGATAACCAATGAATAATAATGTACAAGTGTTTGGTTTTACTAGAGATGTCGTGATATCGTTTAAATGGTGTGATGAATGTATGCATTATCATTTAATGACACCAGAGTACTATAGTGCCAAGCGTATGGAAAGTTCTACAAATGTAAAAACGAAGAACTGCACACAAACTTTGGGAAAATTAAACTGTTCCAAACAAAAATAAATATGAAGCAAAAGAATTTAAAATGTCAAATGTACAACAAAAATAAATATGAAGCAAAAGAATTTAAAATGTCGAATGTACAACAAAAATAAATATGAAGCAAAAGAATTTAAAATGTCAAATGTACAACAAAAATAAATATGAAGCAAAAGAATTTAAAATGTCGAATGTACAACAAAAATAAATATGAAGCAAAAGAATTTAAAATGTCGAATGTACAACAAAAATAAATATGAAGCAAAAGAATTTAAAATGTCGAATGTACAACAGCTTTAGTGACCTTTCAGAGCAATTACTCAACGCTACACGTAGATTTAAAATCACATTTACTCAATTACTCAACGCTACACGTAGATTTAAAATCACATTTACTCAATTACTCAACGCTACACGTAGATTTAAAATCACATTTACTCAATTACTCGACGCTACACGTAGATTTAAAATCACATTTACTCAATTACTCAACGCTACACGTAGATTTAAAATCACATTTACTCAATTACTCAACGCTACACGTAGATTTAAAATCACATTTACTCTGCTGAAACGTGTTTACAAATGCACATGTACGGACTCAGAACATTATTTCGCTTGAGAACCATGACAACCTGCCCAAAATTTCCAATTTGCCGATAGTTATTTTTTTAGCTGATGTATGGACTGTCTATAATTAATCATTTTTATGTATGTATGTATGTATGTATGTATGTATGTATGTATGTATGTATGTATGTATGTATGTATGTATGCGTGTGTTTGTGTGTGAGAGAGATTTTTTGTGAAGCACCTCGTTTGTCTGAAACATACATCTGTATAAATGCAGGCATAAAAAAAGATAAAGACTCGAGGAATGATGGCCGCTATCGCTTAACCGGCTTGAAGCAACTGTTCCGTTTTTGTGCTGTTTTTCATGATATATGTGCTTATTGTCTAACTTTGTCTACATTATTGTTTTTCATCATGCAATAGCTGTTCAGTTCGTATGTGTTTCTTCGTGTCCTGTTTTGGAAATGAGAACAATTATAATTGTTTTCCTCTGTTCGGACGTCCTTTGTTCATAAATAAACCGCCATCACGTGATCGCCAGTCAAGTCAACCCATTTATGCTATGATGGACCCTCATTAATTGTTTTAAATGACCACGCCGTGGCTCTTCATACTACATTGTGCTCAAGACTAAACAAACGAAGACTACATACATCATCTCTTAAATGTACTCAAAAGCGTAAAAAGGAAGGTTTCAAAGCTGGCCGTCGAAGAACAGGAAGAAGAATTCCATTTATCTCCCGTTCGCTCTTTCCAGCTAAAGAATTGAAAAATTCGACCGTTGATTAGATAGTCTGGCGCAAATCACTATTAAATCGTCAACCGTTGTGTCAACTAGCCCAGAGATATCATTGCGTATTGCATTATTCAACGCCCAATCAGTAGGACTACCGGAAAACACACATAAATAGTAAATTTAACAACGATTAGAATATCGACGTTTCCTTACTGACAGAAACATGTCTAAAATCATCAGGCGACGAGCTCAAGTGCGCGGATCGAACATCCACCGGTTACTACATCAAGTCGTTCCCCCGCCAATCTCGCGGAGGTGGAATTGCTGTTATCACAAAAAATCCACAATAAAATGCCTTAATTACAACACAACCTTTACTTTCTGCCACACACCGTTTGAACTAGTCCAAACAATACTCACACTGGAACACAGGTTAGTCCATTTTTCCTGCCTCTACCGCCTTCCTCCTAGTAGAAAAAACAAGCTGACTGAATCTCTCGTTTTGGAAGTGTTTCCGAATCTCTTCGAGTATTGAAATTCGATAGGTGGCAACTTAATTATTCTTGGCTATTTTAACTTTAACTTTGACTGTCTTGAAAACCCATACGCATCAAAACTCTAAGATTCCATTCATGTTTTCAACATTAAACTCGGTTAACCAACCCATCCACAAACATGGTCACCTTTTAGACTGGATTCTTCATAGACCTGATAATAATATTCTAGGGTCCACCCTTGTATCCCATGAACTTGCATCAGATCAACTCTGCATTATTTGCTATCTGGATGTATATGTCCCTAATCCTGCGCCTTTATTTGTAACTAAGAGAAACCTCCGTATGATAAATAGAACCAAATAATGCATGACAGCCAAGCCAACCATACAACTTGCGTATATCCTACAGCAGAAACTACGATAACTGCCTCCTGTGTACATGACTTGAAAAAAACATGCAACAGCCACCAAGTGCAGAGTATAAATTCAAACGAGTTCTCTGTGGTATAGCAGTGTTAGAGACCAGCTTCGCACTGTTAAAAAGACCGCCGTAAAGCGTATAGGCATTGGCTTTCCACCAGGCTCACTATTCATAAACAAATCTATGAAGCCAATGAGAAGAACGTAAAAAAACCGTTTAGCCAAATTACCCCACTACAGTACTAAGATCAGAGAGTTCCAGCTGGAAAGAACACTTCAAGATAACTAATAACATTATGTCAAGGAACAAATGTACACCGCTTCCAACTACCTTCTCTCCAGTTGATCTTCCGGACCTGTTTGTACTTTTCTTCCGTGAGAAGGTTACAAACCATTAGAGATAAGCTTGACAAAACAATTTCAATTGACTCGTCATCACAATACAGTTACGATACAAAATTTCAGCGAGAAATGTACGGAAAATCGTGACGAAGAGAGCCCCAAATTCACGTGAACTTGATCCAATTCCAACATCACTGCTGCTTGAGTGCTTAGATCCAATAATGCCTTCACTAACTGGTGCTATTAATAAATCTTTCTCATGCGGGGAATTCCCATCATTTTTCAAATCTGTCATTGTAAAGCCTCTGCTGAAGAAACCAATACTCGAGCATTACGATTAGCACTACTGTCGAGTTTCTAATCTCCCGTTCATATGAAAAATCTTGGAAAAAGTTGTTCTAACCCAACTTATATCTCATCTGAATTCAAACAGTCTTTTTAGCAATGAGCAGTCTGCATATCGCCCTTGCCACAGTACTGGAACTACTCTTCTAAAAGTAGTTAATGACATTCTCTCTGCTTTTGATAGCGGAAAGATTACAGTCCTCCCCCTCCTTGATTTGTATCCAGCATTTGACACAATATATCATGGTATATTAACTCACCGTATCCAGCACGTATTTGGTATTTACAATACAGCCTTACTGTGGTTCAAGTCCTACTTAGTCAACAGGACATACATTTTATCTGCAAATGGAATACACTCCAGCCCAGTTGATCGATGTTGTCGCGTTGCACAGCCGCTCTCAAGTGTCATAGATAATCATCCAGTGTCTCATCAATTATACGCCTATGACATCCAGATATACAGGTCTAAACATCCAACTGAAATTGATCCTCCATCCAAGAAGTAGAGAGGTGCATTTCCGATGTGAAATCAAGGATGACATGTAACAAGCTGCAGATGAATGATGATAAAACTGAGGCCATTCTGATCACAACACAAAGACTTTCTTATTCGCATTCTTTATCTCAAACAAAAAATATCAGCAACACCAACATTTAAATTCACACAGTGAGTATCAAACCTAGTTGTTACTCTGGACGGTACTCGCACATTGCACCAACATGTCATGAATATATGCAAGGCTGCATATCTTGATATCTTGAGCTGAGACGCATCAGCTATATTCGCATCAGCTATCTATCTATCTATCTATCTATCTATCTATCTATCTATCTATCTATCTATCTATCTATCTATGTGTCCGTATGTCTGCCTGTCTACGTGTGTGCGTGTGTGTTTATTGAAACAAATATTATTCGGGTCAGAAAGTATAAGTTATAACCAATACAGCTCAAAATACCCGTCGCAAGAAAATTGTTTTGTTTAAATACAGCGGGAGACCCTAACACTAAATCTCGAATGGATTAGTGATTTTTAAAATCCTACACGGTAAGAGCTGGGTAAGATCCAGTGCTATGTTTACTAAAAGTTCACAGAATACTTTTCGCTTTGCTGAAACGATTATAAGCATTTATTTTGTTACCATAAGTGTTTTGAAAGCTAATGTAGGATTGTATGAACAGATCTGTTCAATACTGGGGTTTCCCCTTCTTTTGACGTATCGTTTTCACACGGGTCAGCATTCGCAAGCCCATCACATGTTTTTCCTTATTTTCTTGGCAGTTTCAAAGAGTGGTCGTTCTGTTGTCAATGTATTCACTTTTTTCAAGGTCATTGATAACGCTAAATATGAAAGTTTAACTCCTACATATATTCTATAAGGCGTGCATGGGATTTATAGAAAAGGTAATATAAGTTCATTCGCGTGTACAAAATAGAGTAGTAACCTTTGTTGACTTGCAAGTAAGGGGCCCCGAGTGACAGAGTGGTCTCAAGCGCTCTCCGTTACTAATCACTGCCATTCGGCCAATGTGGGTATTTGAGAAAGCTTGCCCTTAGCGTCTCGTGGGTCGGTGGTTCAGAGACCACTCGGCCACTCGGGGCCCCGTTTTACAAGTAAAGAAAACAGTCGGTTACTACTCTGTTTTGTACACGCGATTGTCAATTGAACATATACTGTCTTTTTTTAAATTCCCACGAATGCCTTTCCGGGGTTTGTCCCCGGGTTCTTCCTCCACCATTAATACTGGCCGCCATATATAGCCTATCGTGTGCTGAAAAATGGCGTTTAACCCTACAACAACAAACAGTACTTGTAAGACAGGAACTTGACAAAGGGACATAAACATTCCATTACTGTTATGGTTAGTTAAATCTGATTTACGTACCTTGCTAGACTCTCCTTGCGTCCTTTGTCTCCCACTAATGAAATATAGCAATATACCGTGTGTCGGTCTCTGTTTAACTGGACATGGAGAGAATGCATCGTATATATAAACACCCACGTTTATCTTTCGTTCTTTGTGTGTGTGTTTAGGCCGCTAAACAAATGTTCACGAGCTGGAAACTTGCATCGGCATCCCAAATTTCTTCATTCATATTTTGGGGGGTGTTTTTTATGTTCAAACTTATTTTAATCTCGCTCATCCCAAATTTTTAAAATTTTGTTTTACTTTTTCTTACTCCAGTTTAAGGACAGGCAATTTATACAGCATATAAATATACGGTGTTTTAGTCGATAGATTGACACGGAGAGGATGCATAAAACAGCTGCTCACCCATTTGACAGAAATCTAGCTGTTTTGCTAACCCTACTTTCTTATCTCAGTCTGTTTATCTCAGGCATATCATCTCAGTAATGGTGTCTACTCGCTAGGAACTATTTCCCAGTTGAATCAAATATAATAATGCGATTGCAAAAAGAAAACTCCTGCACTTGCTAATTATGTCATTCATCAGTCCTCATGTTATTCCACGAAAATTTCAATGTAGCGTATCATTACACTACTGATAGCAGCACGTAACATATTTCCAGGACAGAAAATATAAATTGCCAAGAGAGTCGTGAATTAGAAATATCCCAATTTCACTACACACTTCGTTAGAACTGTACCCATCGGCATAGTGTGCTGCACTGCAACGTACCGTTGCCTACCATTGACCATTGGTCAGTTAGAACTGGTGGAAGTTAAAACTTAACCATATGAACTATTTATTGTCAGTTTCATAAGACATCCATCGATCAATGTGATACTACATTAATAATATCAAATGATTTTTTGTATTTCTCATGCGTAGAAGTTGTGTACTTAGGGCCGACAGGTCACCTCATTGCCTTCATTCACATATTCGTCTTAATGCGCATTATAAACAAAAGCAAGTGGTTCTAGATCCTCATTAACCACTGCTACACATAACAATTTATAACTTTTCTTGATTTTGTTCTCTTATAAAGCTAGATTTAATTTAGATGATTCTTCAAATTTTCGTAAAAGAGTACAACACATGATGCCCTTTATATAGAGTCAGTATCAAAAACATAACCTGATGAATCTGCTAACTAAATTGCAAGGGCGCGGTCTATTTGAATTTAGTTGGAATAAATTGGGTGACAAACAAATCTGTGCCGGTGTTTGTACCATGACAAGGAAATCCCAATCGCGGGGTTATATTATTTGTCACCTTTCTCGGCATAGCCTCGTCGGGTTTCTGTGTCTCGGTCCAAACATTATTATATTAATACCCGTGTGCCAGTCTGTACGGATTTGGAGATGATTCATATATCAATATACCGCGTGTCAGTCGTTGTCTAGATGGGCATGTAGACGATGCACATTTCAATATACTTTATGTCAGTCTTTGTATAGATGTAGAAAGAGAGCATGAGGATGCATTTATCAATATTCTATGCGTGACTCTCAACCTAGATTTACATGGAGAGGAATCATATATCAATATAAAGTGAGCCAGCCTCTTTCTAGACGGAGAAGGAGATGATGCATATGTCAATATATCATGTGTCAGTCTCTCTCTAGATGAACATGGAGAGAATGCATATTTCAATATGCCGTGTGTCGGCCTTTGTCTAGATGGACATGGAGAGGGTGTATTTGTCAATATACCGTGTATCAGTCTCAGCCTGAATGGATATGGAGAGGATGCAAATGCCAATTTACCGCGTATCAGTCGATGTCTTGATGGAAATGGAGAGGATGTAATTGTCAGTATAAGCAGCAGAGGAGGTGAACAGACCAGCTTTTTTAGACGTCAACGATGCTTCCTTCTAGTTAATATTTACTAGGAAGTTCTCAATTTGTCAAATAAACCCTTCTAATAAATATTTACTAGGAAGTCTTAATTTGTCAAATAAACCCTTCTAATAAATATTAAGAGAAGGGTCCATTTGGTAAAAAAAAAAGACGCCATTTAGTTGACGTTCACCTCCTCGGCTGCTAATGCGCTAACTAAATATTTGATCAAGTCCTTAAGATTTCACAAACAAATTAATTTGTAAAACCTCACCTCGTAAATCAATCAGATTATTAGATTGGTCAGTGAGTTTGAAATTAATTCTCGTTAACAAATTATTATGACATCGCATATAGACTAGATTAGTTGGGTCTTCAATAATTAGAAATCCTGGAGGAGCCGTTGGTGCAAATGAGTATAAAATATATCCTTGCTGAGCTTGATTTGATTGTTCGAGATTTATTTGATAATTTCCTTCGATAACGTCACATACTAAATTGAGCGCAATCACCGTTGAAATATTCACATTGTTCGGAGCAATATGTCTACCGCCGCCTTCTGGATCATTATTAAATTTCAGAATATTTGCTGTAGGATTCTTCGATTTTTTCCAATTATCGTGGATTCTTTTGAACCCAATATTAATAGCATCGTCAAGTTGTTTCTTTAGTTTATCCGGGTTATATCCAGGGATTTTAAAATCTTTAATCTCCGTTTTATTAATATTGTATAGATCCGCAAACTTATCATGTAAGATCTCTTCATTTAATACTTCTTGAATAATTTTCGAGTGAAATATTTTCATATCGTCGATGATTTTATTACCCGTTTCTACGACGTTGATAAATTCATCCTTGGTGAGAGAGCCGGATTTAATAGATATTAGCAGTCGTGAAAAATCATTATTCATTACTGTGAAATTTCCGTTGATGAGAGGGAGGTAGATTGAATGAAAAACTTTTTTATTTATGAACTTATCGGGGGTATAATCTTGATAATTTTTGGTTTCATTAACGGGTTTTATTTTGTCGGTGATATAATCGGATTTCTTAGGTTCGGGTGGAAAATCCTTCGAATTTTCTCGCGAGTTATCCGGTGGTAATTCAGGCCATCCTAACACTGATCTTATAGAACTCTGATAAATATCTACAACGTATCCTTCTGTATTTATCTCGATAGCAGATGATAGTGTTGGTTCATGAACTGTTATAGCGATTTTTGATTCTTTTCCAGTGAGAGATTTTATTCTTCGTTGAAATTCAGCATTGATCTGTTCGATTTGGTATGATCCTGTTGGTATAGAAACAACCTGCCAATCTGGTGTTCCGTCTTCACGATTCTTGTTTGCAAATACCAAGGAATTATTCGGTTGTTGACCACCAAATGCTACCGATCTAATATTAGGCCAGCTATGATACACTCGTAGTTTTGCTAGTGCGATCTCGCTCACGGGAACAGGAATTGGAAAATTAACACTAAATTCGGGACGTGTTGAGGTTATTGATATCGTGCTTGTTTTCACCGGTGTTGTATTTGTTACTATTTGTTGAAGTAGTTCTTGCGACGACATTATTATTATTATTCTGCTCTAATTTCAGCATTGTTGATTTATACAATTGAGCCATAGTTGAGAATTCGCTATCTGATATTGTTGTGTCATCCAACGACGATGATATCAACGAGGATAATTGCGAGTAACCGGCAGATGCAATATGATATTTAATTAAATAATCATGTAGTTTACTCTGGCTACACGATGATAGTTTTTTTGTGATCCCAGTTAATATACCAGCAATTGTAGCCACTGCGGAAATAGCGATTGGAACTACGACCGGAGCAATCATTGTAACCGAAGATAGTATTATTCCAGCAGCAGTGATTACTCCTGACACCGAGTACACGGTGATATCAACTGTGGTTATTCTTCGTTTGTATTTTTTGATTTTTATTTGATATTCTTCACAGAGAGAACTGAGTTTAGTTTGAAACTCTTTGACTTGATCATAGCGATACTGATTCGATGATGGAGTCATTTTATTTTAAAAGCGTTAGCATTTTCAATTACGAAATTCAAAATTGCAAAGTAATTTTTAAGGATTTTATTTTCAATTTAATTGTTTACTTAAATCCACTACGAATTCTACGTACCACGTTACTGAAACCTTGGCTAGATTTCCATCTGTATTTGTTATCGTGAATTGTTCAGTTGTATCCTTGTCGATGATCGTTGATATCGTATTATTGACTCCAGATGAACTACTTGATGATATTTCAAACTGAGTCGGTGATACTATTATTAATCGATAAATACCCTTGACTGCTGCGGTTATGTTTAAAATGTTGTTTGTGGGAGTCCATATAAATGATCCGTGTTGAATCGTGTGTACTACGTTGTTGACGATAGATTTATTATGAGGAATTTTTACTTTTTCAACAACGCTTATCATTCTCATTGCATCATCCCTTATTCCATTGTTGAATGTTTTAAGCTCATCGATGGATTTTTTAATATCGGGAAGTGTTATTTCAATTTTATCAAATGGGCTCCCAATAAACTTATCCATGAGGTTTTTACGAAACGTCATAAATAGTTTCGTGTGTTTTTCATATTCGGATTGAAGAGTTGCTAGTTCCAATATAGAATCTTTTATTGTGGTGAGTTTTGGTGTGGTTACTGGTGGATTTCCAAAAAATTCTAGTATGGGCTTATCAATTTTGTCAACTATATTTCTTTGTAATGCAGTAAACTGATCAAATGCAACTATATGATCGTCATACTTATCATTAAGCGATTTTAATGAATTCACCGTGTTATCGTATGTTGCTAATTTATCCGTAATCGTTGAAACAAGTACACCTGGTTTGAGTTTACCCTCATCAGAAAATAACGCGATAGTATCCTCTGCTGCGTCTCGTTGTTTAACCAAAATATCATTAAGAGAGATATTACTACTTTTCAATTTACCCTGACGATCTTGAAATACAACTATTTCACCAGGATCAACATTTGCTAGGTTTAATATTTCAGCTATTTCATCTTCGATTAGTTTTTTAATATCCTTGTTATCAACAGTTTCAACTCCACTATCAGGTTTCTTCAGCGATGATAAAGGTCGTCCCCAAATATCAATCATTATTATAGAAATATTTTCATCGTTTAAATCCGATGGATTTTCAATCTAAAGATTTTTAATCTAAAATTCTTTCAGAATTTTTTAAAGAGATTTGCCGCTAGTATACTCATTTACTACTATATGAGGTGGTTTCGAAAATCTTTTGGATATAGCATCAAGTACGTTTAATACTTCATTACCACATATTGGTGGATCAAGCATTGTTTGTGTTGGTAACGTAGAATACCAAGTCTTCATTGGAAGGGTTTTAATATAACGCATAAATTCTTTCGGCGGCGCTAATCCATATGAGTCAAAATAAATAATCCCACGTGGATCAATTGCGTAACAAACCCAGTGAGTTCCAGGTCCATCGCTGTTATCTAAATTAATAATACCGGTTTCAACATCATTTGGTTGTGTCGGTAACTGATCTCTCATAAAAACACCTCTGAAATTTTTAATCGCTAGTTTTTTAGCGGCATCAATTAAATCAAAATTGGACATGGGAACTATATCGTTCCTGGAATTCGAAGACCCTTTCCGCTGTACCATGAACTCGGGGTTCCTGGTAGTCTTAGACCCTTTCCTTTTTTTTTATACCCTTTTCCAGTTGCCTTTTTCAATGCCATTCCTGCCGCGGTACCAATGGCTCCTAACGCTGCTGCCTTCGCTACCGCTGGGGCTGCTGCGGCAATCAACCCTGGAATCAACCCTAACAACGGGAATATACCACCAGTCTTTTCCATATTTTTAATCGCGCTCGTAGAAAGAGTAACCTGAACTCCCTTTTTTTCTTTAAACGCTTTATTAAAATGATTAACCTGAGTTTTCGTCAGCGATAGTTTATTCCCTCCGCCATTCATTTGATTAAATTTCAGCGTTATTGTGGTTCCACATTGCTTAGCTGATTTGGATTGTAATTTTTTTAGTTGACCAGGTGTCAATGTGACATTGATATTACTATACGACATTATACAAAACAGGTTGATTCTAAATCGCGAGTCATTTTTAAAGAATTTTGGATTAAGAAAATCTTACAGATTTTCCACTGGTGCATCTACTAGTCTCATTCGTCCACCAACACCCTCGAGTATCATTGATTTATCACTGAGAATAACAGCAACCGCTCTGTAATTATCAATACCAGCAGGACGGGTTACACGAGCTCGGAAGTGTATATCAACTACGGACTGTTTCATCAAGTCAAGATGTTCTAGGGAAAAGTAATAAATCGGATACAGACCTTTAAAATCTAATTGTGATATTTGTAGACCAGTATCTACATTTTGATCACGTCCCATAAATGATAGCAATCGATGATAAACTCGTGCAATATGGTTTTGACCGTAATTAAGTTGTATATCCTCTGCTGGTTCTTGTTGTCCGTTTATTTTCAGCGAGACTTCATTACATCCGATTTGATCAAATATCATATGGGAATGTGTTTGATTATCCAATCGCGCTTTATTCTGTAGAGCAACAAATATATGCCGTGGAGCTGAAACACCCTGTCGTGCTGCCAAATGCCATGTAAGTGTACCATCAATATTAGAATCCATGGTATCTGTGGACGTTGTCAACCAGCTTAATAATCTCTTTCCCCCTTGATCCATAAATGATAGCAACCGCGGTTCTACTGACAATGATGGAGTCAACACTGGCATCCACAGTGATAGTTTTGTTAAAATTACTTTACCAGCGGCAACGCCAGCAGCGCGCCAGATTGCATTATTATCATCACCCTTTCTCACTAGTGCAACTGTATGTTTTACTCCATAAATAACCTTTCTGACGTTTCTACAAAATCCAAATATGTGATGGAGCGGAATCGCACATGAAAATCGTCGACGATCTCCTTGTAATGTTGCTATTCTTGTTGCAAATCCTAGGTTGTAATTGGGATTACCATCTACAACTAAATCTTCAATCTGACCTGTTTCAGCAGCAGCAGCTCCAACAGGAGCAACACTAAAATCGCCAGCAACAACAGCAGGAGCAACAGGAACAACACGATTTCGTGGTCTTCTTCTTATATATGGAGTACCATTAGGATGATCAGTAATATCCTTAGAGAACATCATAGATGGACCAGCCGATCTAGTATAATCATCGGAGTATCTTGCTAACCCTAGTATTGTTGTTGCTACATCAACTTCACGTTCAATAGATTCGATTTCTTTTCCATCAATGAGATATCTAGCGCTTTCAAATAATGCCATGATACCATTATTGACAAAACCAACTTGGATATTATCTGCATATGGCGCTGGTATCGCAGGAATATCAATAGTTGTTACGAGTTCACCTTCGACTTCAATAAAGGCTTCAGCAGGTAGAAAGTATTTACTGGTATCATGAACCTGAAGTTCAATTCTTCCACGAAGATCAGGTTGTACTGCGTGATAAGCAAAAAATTGATAATCGCGTACAGAAGTATCTTTAAGCACTGGGGCTTCCATGTCAAATGCAACATCAGGGTTCTGTTTGAACATTTTTATTATATATCCGATGGTCTAAATCAAAAATTCTGAAAGAATTCTGAAGGAATTTTGAATTGAAAACCCAAGGAATTCATTTAGAGAAAATCGATTTTCATGAAATTATGTCGACGGATTAGCCAAAAAACAATACAAAATCAATAAAAAAAACATCGAAAATTCGATGAAACAACATATTTTTAGCCTCACAGGATAAAAAATCTGATCAAAATCGATTTTCTCTAAATGAATTCCTTGGGTTTTCATCCTCGATTTTCATGAAATTTTGTCGATGAATTGCATAAAAACACTAGAAAAATGAGTAAAAACACTAGAAAAATGAGTAAAAAAAGTAAAAAATCTAACAAAATTAGCAAATTATAAATATTTTATAATATAAAAATAATTTTCAAAATTCTAAAGAATTTTTAAACTAATTATTTAGTTGGGTGTATTTTAATAATGATGATGAAAATATCTGATAATGAAGATAACGTAAGTAGAATCACAAGTGATTCTGATACAAGTGATTCTGACACAAATATTTCTAATGCTAGCATTTCTACAATAACCATAACAACTGAGCATCCTATTCAAATAAATAGAATCACAAGTGATTCTGACACAAATATTTCTAATGCTAGCATTTCTACAATAACTATCATAATTGGAAATCCTGTTCAAATAAATATTTCTAACGTTTCCGGCGAAATTTCTTAAAGCCACTTCCCGGAAGCCCACTTCCGGCATTCATATTTGCTGTTATGTTATCCTGGGCGTTAGTCATTAACGACTGTAGTTTTTTATCCACGGCGTTATTTATTATTTTACTAACCTGTGTAGGCATTACTGCAGTAGATGGCAGTGAAGTCTTTCTAGAAATGCTAGCATTTCCAGGTTTTGATTGGAAATTCGAAGAATTTCGTCGTCGAACTAGCGCTGTTAGTTTATCCCGAGCGGCTGAAAACGCCTTACTAGCAAGATCACCAACAGTGTTAATACCCTTATCTCGGATAACATCAATTGCTTTCATTGCTGCCTGTTTTGCAAATGGAGCCACTTTTGGAGCCATTCTTGAAAATAATCCCATTATAGTATTACCGAGACCATCTCCATAGTATACTCGGTATTTTGGTAATCGTGAGTTTACCACGTAGACACTAGCTGGTTTATCATGGTTGTAGTGTATGATCATTCTCTATATAGAAACACTAATGTTTCCAAATGCTAGTGTTTCCAAATACTAAAGCATTTCCAAATTGATATTTATCTAATCGTGGTGACATTAGTCACTGTGGTAACCGTAAAAATCCGCAGGATTTTCGGCTAACTCTTCAATGAAATCTCTATATGTTGCAATATCCATGATACCACCTTGAAATAACCTCCTACAGATATCAGCTGCTTCATTGATTATTTCCAGTGAGTTATTCCCGGCTCTTTTTCCTCCTACAAGTACTTCTAATCGTGCTATATCACCGAGAATATTGCCGGGACATGTTACATTAGAGTTTCCAACTAAACCACTGCCTGTTTTTTTAGTTGTACCAGTTGCACCTTGTGTTTTTATTTCTGAACCGGGTTTTGATTGTTTTGGTAATCTAAGAAATTTAGGGTCTGATTTAGCTTTTTTTACTCCTTCCTTAATTCCATTCTGAAATTCTATATACGACTGTTCTTCTTTCCTCTTCTCACTAAGATTCCTAATATTCTTCTTCGTTTTATACAACCAATCATACCATTCATCTTTTGGTATTTTACTATCCTTATACTCGTCTTTGAGAATTTCCCCTTTTATAATATAACTCTTGACAGCAAACTCACCAAAGGCGGTATAATCGCTGGGTTTTTCAAATTGAAATTCTTGTATTTTTGATACAATCTCAGGTTTGAATTTGTCTATAAAGGAAACACGACTCTTCGTGGAAACTGCGCCTTCTTCTTCTTCTTCTTCTTCTTCTTCTTGTTCTTGCTGTCGTTGTAGTTCTTCTTGTTCTTGCTGTCGTTGTAGTTCTTCTCGTTCTTCTCGTTCTTGCTGTCGTTGTAGTTCCATCTCCCCTGCGATTTCACCTGGAAGTATTTGTACAGCTTGTTTCGTTTGTTTAGTTCGTTTTGCTATTTTCTCCAACACAGGGAGAAGAGGCTTCTCTGTTCTAGGACCTTCTTTAGGGACATCTCCGTATATCGCCCGTTCAGTTGCTGTTTTCACATCTGTAGTTGCCTTGACAACCGGTTTGAAGAGTTGTTCTGTATCCTCTGTGAAGTCGGTGGCCATTGATTGCCGTTGTTGAAGTTTTTCGCGGATTCTATCACGAAGGGGTAATATTTTCTTAAGAGCTTCAAGTCTTTCTTTAGTGTTCCGTGTAGTTAATGATTGTCCTATCATTATTAAAAGAGTATCACTAATTGTCAAATAAAAATCCTTTGGATTTTCAAATGCAAAGCATTTTAGAAATGCAAATCATTTCGAAAGAAATCACTAACCTAAAAATGCAAATCATTTTAATACTTCCTTGTTATTGTACTGAGTCACACATAATTTTACTTCCTCATACCGTACTGGTTATACAAACAAAGGAGGCTCTCTACGCGTGGGCTCATCACCTTCAGAGTTTTCCATTAATGTTTTTAATTGTCTCACTTTACAATTAATAAGTCTCTTTTGTTCATATTCTAATCCTAATTGCTTTCGAACACGTTCAACGATGCTACATAATGGTACGAAGACATTAACATCTTCAGTATTGACTAAGCTCTCACGTATAAGCTTTTGGATATTCTTAATTAAAAAATATTTTTTAGATAGGACATATTTTCCGGTCTGTTCTGCAAATTGTATATCCTCGAAATTGGTCATAATTTGATCACAATCCAAACCTGAACATAATTTTATATTTTGATCCTTCAACTTATTGATTTCAATAATAATCAATTTGAGATTTTCAATATTCATATATATATATATATATAAAAATATATTTGTTTAAATACTTTATATTTTAAATACAAAATATGAAAATTCTTTAGAATTAAAAATGCAAAGTATTTTAAAATGAATTCTGGATACACTAAGGTGTTGATCATCTTAGTATACCCAGAAGCTTAATGCGATTATAGGTGATTATGATTATATATAATGAATGACGACGGCACATTTACCGTTTTGAACCCCCTTGGTGTTTTATACATCAAACAGCGCGCTCAACGGTTACAACCGACAAACACATAACAATAGATTATAGGTGAACAATGAATGAATTGATTTCAATGACAATGACGACGGTACAACAATAGATTATAGGTGAACAATGACAATGGTATATACAATGAATTGATTTCAATGACAATGACGACGGTACAACAATAGATTATAGGTGAACAATGACAATGGTATATACAATGAATTGATTTCAATGACAATGACGACGGTACAACAATAGATTATAGGTGAACAATGACAATGGTATATACAATGAATTGATTTCAATGACAATGGATGACGCGGGCTATTCTACATTCAAGTGTAAACAAAACCACAAAATCGAAACTTTGGTTTTGAATGTCAATAATAACGTTCATACCACGTGTGACGGTGTGGTTTTGTTTACACTTGAATTTCGGCTAAATGCCCAATTATAATAAGAACGAATTTGTATATATACACTCATTACGACGAGGTGATATAAAATAGGTGTAGTGATTGTAATTATTTGTTTGTTTATTAGCGATCACTGACAACGTTGAAAACACACATAATACTTGAAACAGACATTAAAAAAAATGTTTAAATACGACGTGTCTATAAAGCAGTTCTGTTAATACTTGAAAAAAGACAAAATTGATTGTGTTTTGTTCGGATTTATTTAATTATAACAGCCAATCAAAAATCGAAGATTTTCCAACGCTAGTATTTCCGTGTTTAAGATCCGTAACTCTGTCATTGGTGGAAATCCTATGGATTTCACACGCGTTATACCTAACGGAGTTATCTCCCTACATAAGAAAACTGAATTTTGTTTTTAAAACGCTTTGAAAAAGCGGTCTTATAAATTCCCTCTGCTACTTTTTGTACCGAGGAGGTGTGAATATCGAAATACTTACCAGCTTCTGACATTGATTGAAATACCATCTCCCCCTTGTCAGTATTAAACGATCTTACTGGTCTCTTCCCAATTGATTTACAAGTACCAGTATTTCCAAATGCAGTATTCTCACTTTGTGTAACAGCTCGTAAATTATTCAAAGAATTATGTGTCCTAATACCATCAATATGATCAATAACAAGGCCATCCTTGATTAATCCATTATACACTTCATAAACGAAACGGTGATTGAGATACATTTTCCCTCCAGCTTTAAATATCAAATAACCCATACCATTATCCCGCCCAACAGATTTCTTATTTTTACTGTGTCTAACAACACCATCACTAGAAGCTTCGTAATTTTTAATAACAGGATGTCTTTGAAATTCTTGGTTCATTATATATAATACTTTTATTTGTCTAATTCGTTAATTGGCTGAATTATAACATTAGAAAATCTTTTTATATAATCAGCCGTAGTTTTTATGATTTTGCTATTGACGTCGTCAGGATTTTTGATTCTTCGCTTGTCATAATAACGTTTTAACTCTCTATAACGCTTACCCCCGCAATTAATGCATAACTGCGACTTGCCTCTTACACCTACCCCACAATGCAAGCATGGTAGAGGTCCCTCCGAACCGTTTCTCACACTCTGCATATGATACCCACAGAATTCATTTCTACATGATTTGTTACACGGAGTCTTTGATCCAATCATAAGCCATTTGCAATGATTCATTATATAAAATTTTCTTATTTAAATACTTGTTTTAATTATAATATGAAGGAGTTCAAGAGATTATCGAAAATTAAGCCTTGGAAAAATGTTAGATTTAATCTCGATAGAATCTCTGATATACCTAAAAGTCTAGTAGATGATAAACCACTATTGAGTAAAATCAGCGACTGTTTTAATGAGTTTAAGCGTGATGGAGCATCTCATACGTGGTCGACATTTCGAATTATTGATGAAGATGTCAATATACCCATAATTGATGCTACTATGAATGATATAAGAGCAGCTGTGATACTTTCACACCTTGGCGGGAAATCTCTACTGAAGTATTTTTTTAGAATAAAATTCATTATCGAAGAGGAAGGTGAATGGATTATCAGAGATAAATTTGACCCAATCCTTAAGGATAAAAAAACTGTTATTGTGAGTAGAGATTCCAAACCAGGAATTCTAACTGGAATTGACAAACCATACTATGAGAAATCTTACCCTGTAACAGCAGTTGTGTATGGGTTATATCCAATAAATAATAATCCTAATATTGCAAAACTAGCTCCGATGTTTTCATCATCAGTGGCTTTGCCACTTAATTGTGTAGCAACACGGTTAATAGAACACTTTACAAATGCATCCCGGGGAAACAAATTAACTGATCTACGAAGAAAAAAAATAACCGAATGGGAACTAACAGTGAAACAACGCGGGGCAACGATTTCCGATATAGCTAAATTAGAAGCATTATTAAAATTTCCAATATCGGTAGCGACAATAACCGGAGAAGTATTATACGAACCGAAATATCAATCGCGAGGAGCTCCAATTGAAATTATTGATCATAACAAACACGCGTGGACACCCGCGGTAAATATATTTCCACGAGAAAGAACTGTTCGATATATCCCTAAAGAATTTTCTTGGGATGGTTTCTATGAAGAGAAATTATTTGATGCTATTCACACATTAACCAAAGACGACCCTGTGTCAATGTGGTTACTCAGGAGTAATGAGGATCCGGAAATAGGATTTGATCAGTTTGTAAAACCAAATGGTGAATTATATCGAACTGAAGAATTAGATACTAAAATGAGAAAAATCGCTAATGAGTATTTAGAAGGAAACACTAGTGTTTCTACAGAAAAACTACTTACGGATAGTTTTACTATTCCATCAGTGGTAGCTCACTTCGCACGAGAAAAAAACTCATGGCGTCCAACACGAAGTGATTTTCTGGAGGACGTGAAGTTGAGTTGCGTCGAATTTGGTCATGGAGGATTGTGGAATACGAAATACTCACGTGATGGTATGATTTCAATTGATATATCCGCGTGTTATCCTGGAAGTTTTCTCGGATATGGAGAATGCTCTGAATATTTTAAACGATTTGGACATCCCACACATGAAATGACTCGTATTGCGATTAATGGTCCATTGCCTGATTTTGATTTAACCGGGTTCGCTCGTGTGATATCATTCGAATTAGCTACAGGGTTACATCCGTGTAGTTATCTTTGGCTTGGTAGACATATGTATGAAAAAGCGTGGATGCCAATTGTGCTATTGCGATATATGATCGATTGTGGTATGTTAACATCGTTAATTGTCAGTGAAGCGATTATTTGCTATAACGCTCAGAAAGATGTTTGGTTACCAAAACCCGATCTCGAAAAAATAATTAACGAACAACGAAAACAATTGGGAGATTGTGAAACACTTATGGATTGGTCTAAGAGGTTATTCGAAGGTAGGAATAGAGAGGCTAAAGAGCTCGGACGAAGAATAATCGGTAAATTCACTCAAGGTGGAAGATTTGACAATGCAAAATATTCTTCGAGATTGATCTTAGACAATGAAGAATACGATTTTATCATAACCGATTTAATAAAAAAAGGAAAATTTGTAACCCGTAGGGATGCTTTTCGATCCAATGGTGAGAAATTAGGTACGGTTATTACCTACTGTGATGGATATAGTTGTCAGTACACACATTTGAGAAGTTCTATGCTAGCCTATTCTTGTATTAATCTATTCTCGATGATAAATAGATTTCCTAATACCGCGGTTAGAGTAGCTACTGATTCGATGTATATCCATGAGAAATACAAATCAGATGTAGCTAAATTCACAGATCCTAAGGAAGCGTGGGGAAATTGGAGGTTTAAAAAAGAAACATTACATGAGTATTGTAAATCCGCAGACGTTGCTATGGATGATAAATATATTTGTAGAAATATAGATAATATTTCTGAAGAATTTTCTACTGCACCACCTGTATCCGATCCGATTTGTAGATACAAGACAGTTTATTTAAACGGCTGTGGTGGATCAGGAAAGACAACTCGTGCAATCGAATTATTTCGTCGGTCAACCATGGTTGTGTTAACACCAACTCACAGACTCGCCAGAGAGATGATAGCGCGTGGAGTAAAAGCTTGTACTTATCATAGCTTCTTTCGATGGAAAGGCGATACATGGACTCCTGATCGAATGGGCGATAAATTTATTCCTGAAATAATAATCTGGGATGAAATATGCACGGTATCATTGACAGTATTACAGATATTTCTTGAATGGTTGTTATTGAAAAATACAAAAGTCGTCATGTGCGGGGATCACGGCCAACCGCAGCCATTTGTTGGTGGATCTCCACATGAATGGCTAAAAGGATTTGTAGATTATTATGAAGAGATTAATACCGACCATAGATCACTTGATGAACAATTACGAGAATTCAAAGCGCTAATTAGATTACAACCGGATAAAATCCAATGTGAAATAGCGCGTGAAATAATTTCAGAAACTCCCATGAATTTTTTTTGGGAAATGTGGAAGCCAAATGATTTAATAATCGCGAGTAGAAAAATAGTCAGAGACGCACTTCAGATGAAGTTGTTTGCGCTACATAAAGAAAAATTTGCAACGCTTCCAGTACCACTCTGTTATAGACCTAAGGATACACGAAAGCAGAATATCGACGTTGACATTCCTGGACAACAACAAAAGCAGAATTTAGTATTAAATGATATTGTGCTGGTTGATATCAGCGTCGTTAAAGATGCATTAGGTGCTGATAAATCCCCATGGACGTTAGGTTATGCAGCAACAATACACTCTTCACAGGGATTGACTATATCCGATACAACTCTTTGGATAGTAGATAATCATATTGAGTGGTCAAATTTAGTTTATCTCGCAGTATCCAGAGTACGGCGAATAAACCAACTTCGAAGAATTGTGGTTAATGATAATGACAATACAATAAGTAATATACACACCGATGATAATATAATCAGAAAAAAACTCTCTGGTTATAAACAACAGGATACAAAAAATAAAAGAGAATTTGACATTGATGCTGAATTAATTAAGACACTAAAGCAACAACAGAACAATCACTGCGCGAGTTGCAATTGTATAATGCGTTGGCAGTATTCGGATAAAGATCCTCGCCAATTCACCGTAGATAGAAAAGATAACAATCTCGGTCATGTCAGAAACAATGTGATGTTGACCTGTCTTGAGTGTAATAGACGCCGGGGTGACAGCACCCTGGGTGCTAATTAAGACCACGCGGTGGTAATTGAGTATCCTCGGGAATCACTTGTAATTGTTCGCGTGTAAAACCCCGCTGAGGAGCAGTTGAATCCAGTTTATAGACTGGAGGTCTACCAGTTGATCGTGTTATGCCGGATATATTATGCGTAGTGACACTCCAAATAGGATCAGTAGCTCTTTTTTTACCACCCTCAAGCTCTCCTGGTTCATATAAATACCTTACAATGACATTACTACCAAGAATTGGTTCTTTTTGTGAAATTCCTTGGATTTCCATTTTGATAGACGCCTTCTTAATAGCGTTGACAGGTTTCATATTAATTGTTCTAGTAATCTCATTATTGATTGCGGTAATCACAGCTGGTAATCTCTTGACCCATTCACGGGATCGTTTATCCTGTATGAATTCTTTTGCGTATTGATATCCGAATAACCGCTCAGCAAGGGTTTTATTAAACCGTTCAACAATTGCCTGATCGCGATGTAGCGCAGTGTGTCCTCGTCTGATGGCGACATTATGATGTTTCATCGTAGATGTAACAACACCTTGAAATTCCTTGCCAGGATCAACTTGTAACAGATTTGGCCAGCGCAGAGGACCTCGTCGATAAATTTTTTCAAATGCAGAAGCTACTTCAGTAGATGATTTTGTTTTTAACGGTTCTGCTTCTTTGTATCGACTTGCAATATCAACTAACGTTAACGCGTATTTGTAACCGTTGTCATGCGGCAGAAATAGTATATCAGCTTGATGAACTTCATTAGGTATTGTAACATCAAAATGCGAATAGTTAATTTGTTTAGGCGTTGGTAGATAAATTTGCCATATTGCTTGTTTAGATAACCAGTTTGCCGCTGTAGTTTTTTTCACCTTTGATGCACTAGCTAGTTTATTGATTGCTGCGTAACCTCTCCAGTATCCTCTCGGAGAATAATAAATAGATTCCATATTAAAATGCTAGCATTTTCAATTACCAGCACCTAACATCAATTTACCCTTCATAGCAGATTTTACCAACCAAGAAGCCAACTTTTCTTTGAAGGATTTATCAGGAATAGCATTTAACGCATGAATTAATTTTACATCTGCGAGATGTCTGTGTTGAAGATTGCTGCTTTTATAAGCGACATCATGAGCATGACACGCCTTATCAATAGCGTTTATTGGATACTCACCGGGTCGGGGCTGATTTTGATCATCAAGTCTGATATCTAATCGTGTTCCCGGTCCACAGTAGCTATATCCTGGAAGGTGCTTTTCTCCTGGATACTTTGCCCACGGTGTTCCTGGGAGTTTTGTCAATTTGGCTGCAATATCACCTCCTCGTTTTTTTTTAAAGCCTTGGTTGCACCAAGGGAAGTAAATCTAAATTTTTTCGTACTACATTGTACGCATTTACCAGAAAGCGCTGATCGATTATTTTTCGTTGTAATCGTCGTCAAGTCATTTGTGCCAGTACGCGTCCTACACTTCACACAATATAGATCCATAATTTATATATAACAGTTATGAATGTAATTGATTATTCAGCTACTCGACGACGGGAACCTATTAGACACCATGCAATGTTACCAAATTCTATTCGCGCGATTATCATCGGACCATCTGGAAGTGGTAAAACACAATTGCTACTTAATTTGATAACGAGATGGATGAAGTGGGATAAATTGTACATGATTGCTCCGAGTGTAGACGATCAACGATGTTATGAAGTATTAAAGGATTTTAATGATGCCGCGCAAGAAATTAACGGCGATGGTGTTATTGAGTTTATAACCGATATCGAAGAGGCACCTAGTATTGATGATATTGATGGAAGTATTAACAATTTAGTCGTATATGATGATATCATGTTAGATAATCAAAAGAATCCTGCTAGAATATTTTCCAGAGGCAGACATAAAAACACCGATGTGATATATATCACTCAACGTTACACTCAAATACCAAAAGTGATCAGAGATAACTGCAATATGCTGTGTGTATTTAACGGAGTTGATACTCATACTCTTAGAAATATTTGGCAAACTTGGTGCGGTGGTGATATGGATCATAATCGATTTAGAAATTTCTTTAGCCACGCTCAGACAATCCCCCACGGATTTGTGACGATAAATTTATCAGACCCTCGGACAAGATATCGTGTCGGACTTGATCAAATATTTAGTTAGCGCATTAGCAGCCGAGGAGGTGAACGTCAACTAAATGGCGTCTTTTTTTTTTACCAAATGGACCCTTCTCTTAATATTTATTAGAAGGGTTTATTTGACAAATTAAGACTTCCTAGTAAATATTTATTAGAAGGGTTTATTTGACAAATTGAGAACTTCCTAGTAAATATTAACTAGAAGGAAGCATCGTTGACGTCTAAAAAAGCTGGTCTGTTCACCTCCTCTGCTGCTGTATATCATGCGTCAGTCTCTGTCAAGATGGGCATGGGGAGGATGTATATGTGAATATTCCATGTATCAGTCTCTGTCTAGATGGGCATGGAGAGAATGTATATTTCGATCTAATGTGTTAGTCTCTGTCAAGATGGACATCGAGAGGATGTATATGTCAATATTACGTGTGTTAGATGGACAAAGAGAGGATGCAGATGTCAATATACCGTGTGTCAGTCTCTGTCTAGATGGACATGGAGAGAATCCATATTTGAATGTACTGTGTGTTGGCCTTTGTCTAGATGGGCATGGAGAGGATGTATATTTCGATCTAATGCGTTAGTCTCTGTCAAGATGGACATCGAGAGGATGTATATGTGAATATTACGTGTGTTAGATGGACAAGGAGAGGATGCAGATGTCAATATACCGTGTGTCAGTATCTGTCTAGATGGACATGGAGAGAATCCATATTTGAATATACTGTGTGTCGGCCTTTGTCTAAATGGGCATGGAGAGGATGCAGATGTCAATATACCGTGTGTCAGTCTCTGTCAAGATGGGCATCAAGAGGATGCAGATGTCAATATACCGTGTGTCAGTCTCTGTCTAGATGGACATGGAGAGGATGCAGATGTCAGTATACCGTGTGTCAGTCTCTGTCAGATGGACATGGAGAGGATGCAGATGTCAATATACCGTGTGTCAGTCTCTGTCTAGATGGGCATCAAGAGGATGCAGATGTCAACATACCGTGCGTCAGTCTCTGTCTAGATGGACATGGAGAGGATGCAGATGTCAGTATACCGTGTGTCAGTCTCTGTCAGATGGACATGGAGAAGATGCAGATGTCAATATACCGTGTGTCAGTGTCTAGATAAACATGGAGAGAATGCATATTTCAATATACCGTGTGTCGGTCTCTGTCTAGATGAACATGGAGAGATAACATATGTCAATATACTGTGTGTCGGTCTCTGTCTAGCTAGACATGGAGAGGGTGTATTTGTCAGTATACCATGTGTCCGTCTCTGTCTAGATGAACATGGAAAGAATGCATATTTCAATATACCGTGTGTCGGTCTCTGTCTAGATGAACATGGAGAGACAGCATATTTCAATATACCGTGTGTCGGCCTTTGTCATGATGGACATGGAGAGGGTGTATTTGTAAATATAAGGTGTGTCAGTCTCAGCCTGAATGGATATGGAGAGGATGCAAATGCCAATTTACCGCGTGTCAGTCGCTGTCTTGATGGAAATGGAGAGATGTATTTGTCAGTATATCATGCGTCAGTCTCTGTCAAGATGGGCATGGGGAGGATGTATATGTGAATATTCCGCGTGTCAGTCTCTGTCAAGATGGGCATGTCGAGGATGTATATGTAAATATTCCGCGTGTCAGTCTCTGTCAAGATGGGCATGGCGAGGATGTATATGTGAATATTCCGCGCGTCAGTCTCTGTCAAGATGGGCATGGGGAGGATGTATATTTCGATCTAATGCGTCAGTCTTTGTCTCGATGGGCATGGCGAGGATGTATATATGAATATTCCGCGTGTCAGTCTCTGTCAAGATGGGCATGGGGAGGATGTATATTTCGATATAATGTGTCAGTCTCTGTCTGGATATGGAGAAGAGGCAAATGTCAATAAATCGTGTGTCTATATGGAAATTTAGAAGATGCTCTCAATGTATACCCATATAATAAAGACTAGCATAAATGAATATCAAAATTAAATATTAAATGCTGCTAATTAAATGTATTTTAGAGGCTCTGATTGACACTTTTATTTAATGTTATAATTCATCATGTATTGAAGCATTGTTAAATGTCCTTTTGCTCAAGTAAATACAAGGGTCTGGGTTTTGACCTAATTTCATATTGACATTGAGATTTTGAACATTGTTAATTTAAAACAAAACATATTTGGTTCTTTACAAACAACTGTTTCAATACGTATCATTAAAGAATACTCATATCCATACTTCCACTCTCCATGTATTTTTTCATAACACGGATGAATACTTTATGTATTGTGGTATTACATAGTGTTTTGTTTTGTATTTGCTGTAATTCCTATAGCTAAAGACCAAAGTTGCAACAACTGTGTGTGCCAAATATACGAAACATTCCCTAATAATGAATGAACGTAAGTACCTCGTAAATGGCATGTACCGTGCGAAAGAACTATAACTGATAGACAGGAGAAAAAACGAATTCACAGTACGATCGCTACAAAACAAAAAGTGCCAGTGAAAAACAAAATATGGAAACAAGGCCAGATTAACGGTGGAGCCGATGAACCAGTTGTACGTAAAATGGTATCTATATTAGGCTGGATGGGAAGCTGTATGAAATACCTTCAGGGCCTCCACCCACGTCAATCATAAATAATACATACATTTTCTCTCTCTCTCTCTCTCTCTCTCTCTCTCTCTCTCTCTCTCTCTCTCTCTCTCTCTCTCTCTCTCTCTTGGGTCGATTTCACAATATAGGCATAGAGGCACTAAAATGCATCATTTTGCGGCATAAAAGACCCCGACAATCCAATTAGTGAGAAAAAAAACCCAGTTAAAAAAATTATTTTCCTACTTTAATTTCCCAGGATGAATAGTTGGTGAGACGGTATACAAGAAATCAGCCATTTGGAGATTATTTTGGATCCCAATTCATCTCTGAAATATTGCTTCTGGCTTTGACAACGTTTCCTTCTTTCATTATTTTGTATGCACTGGTGTGGCTTCTGAATTATCGATTCATAAATTCTTGTATAGATAGGGCCAATCAATTAAAAAAGCAGCGGGAAGAACACTTACTGAGAATACAGTCACTGGACAAACTTGCCATATCCGTTCTTTTTTTTTTTTTTTGACAAATCTAAACCAGCGTCGGTGTTTATTATCATACAAACTATATGGACAGCTGGTTCTGATCATCGCGGGATGGTGCAAATAAAGCTCATGTCAGATCAAAAGAAAAACCACATAATATTTTCTTGTTTCTTTTTCTCGTACAAAATGACTATGTTAGATTTATCAACAAAGCTATATCACTATTGCTGGTTTTGCAAAACTTTAAAAATTATTGAGTTCTTTTGAAAATAAATACATGGGAACTTGGTAGATTTGTTTAACTTGACCAGCATACGGCGATAAATCTGTTCTTTTCACAACAAACGCATTTGAAAAATTGTCCGATACTTCAGGATATTGTTCACATTGTGGCGAAGTTTTCTGAGCACATTTTAATTATTAGATACTTCACCATAAGGTCACTATCAGAAAATATTCTACCCAGTTTCGCTGGACGATGGGCAACTTGGCAGTTTATTTTCTAAACGTCCACCAAACTTTACCACTTTGAACAAGTCCCACGGAAACAATATTAACTTACAAAGTAAAAATATAGTTATGAACATAAAGCCTGATTTGTGTTCTATTTATGCGTGTAAGTTATTAACACAAAGCCTGATTTGTGTTCTATTTATGCGTTTAAGTTATTAACATAAAGCCTGATTTGTGTTCTATTTATGCGTGTAAGTTATTAACATAAAGCCTGATTTGTGTTCTATTTATGCGTGTAAGTTTTGTAATATTATCTTAAGATTTATTTAACTTATTCTAAACAACATAAAAACACAATGGTAAATCTGCAGCATGTCACAAATATGGCTGCTGATGACGTCATTCGGGGTCTGTCTATTCAGAACATATAAATAAAATTTCACTTAAAATTGCCAGACCGGAATAATCCTAAGTTTAGTCAGTTACTTTTTAAAATTTGCTTGTTCGGTCATTTATTCCGATGAAAGACACACATATACGTCACTATCTAAGTCATTGGATTTCCGCTCCTTTAGAAGGCAACAAAAAAAAACCCACAGGGAATCAGCCATTGACAGATAGATAAGTTGCCATATTGTCGATTATAATAATAATAATAATAATAATAATAATAATAATAATAATAATAATAATTATGAGGACTTTGTATAGCACCTTATCTAATAGCTTTACAGCATCTATAATGATATGACTACACTACAGAAAAAAAACCCCATGAAACTAGAACACATAAAAAATGCTGTAAACATATAAGATACAAAAACAGTATTAGGTCTCTAAGTTTGTTCCTGCAATCGAAAACGGTGAGGTTTAAGAGCACTCATCAAAGAGATCACTGTGTCTTTGTGTCTAAATTCAATGGGCAATTCGTTCTACATCGCCGGGCCCTGGGTATGCAAAAGAAAGTTGTCCATATGACTTCGTTTTCATAGTGGAAACAATGAGTATACGATTGGCAGAAGAGGAGCTTAAGGATCTTGCTGGTGTATAAACATGGGTGAGGCCAGATAGGTATGTTGGACTGGAGGCTGTCAATGAAACATAGCACAGAGAACAAATTTTGTGTTTGATTCTGTATCAAATGGATTGCCAGTGTAAGGTACAGAGCAGTGCTGAGATGTGTGCTGTGATCGATGTACTTTAACGATGATCCGAGCAGCCTTGCATATGTTCATGACATGTTGGTGCAGTGTGAGAGTACTGTATGGAGTAACTGCTAGGTTTGAATTGTGTGAATTTAATGTTGGTGTTGCTAATATTTATTGTCTGAGGTTGAGAAAATCTTTGTGTAGTGATCAGAATGGCATCAGTTTTATCATCATTCATCTTCAGCTTGTTACCTGTCGTCCATGTGTTCACATCAGAAATGCGCCTCTCTACTCCATGGATGGTAGCATCAACATCAGTTGGGTGGCTAGACGTATATTTGGGTGTCATCAGCGTACAATTGGTGAAACACTAGATTATGATCTATGACACTTGTGATCGACTGTGTGAATAGCATGAGGACAACAGATACAAGAACAGACACTTGTGGAACACCACAACAGAAATCAAGTGGACTAGAGTGTATTCCATTTGCATACCGAATTTATGTCCTGTTGACTAAGTAGGGCTTGAACCACAGTAAGGCGGTATTATGACTGCCAAATACATGCTGGAGACGGTGAGGTAATAAACCATGGTCTATTGTATTGTGGTAAAGGCTGCAGACAAATCAAGGAGGGCGAGGACAGTAATCTTTCCGAAATACAAAGTAGAGAAAATGTCATTAACTACTTTCAGAAGAGTAGTTTCAGTACTGTGGCAAGGGCGATATGCAGAATGTACATTGCTAAAAGGACTGTTTGAACTCAGATGAGATACAAGTTGGGTTAGAACAACCTTTGCTTTAGTTCTTTAAATCGTTATGGTCCAGTCTTGGTTTCTGCAGCAGAGTCTTTACAATGGCAGTTTTGCATAATGATGGCAATTCTCCGTATGAGAGAGAGAGAGAGAGAGAGAGAGAGAGAGAGAGAGAGAGAGAGAGAGAGAGAGAGAGAGAGAGAGAGAGAGAGAGAGAGAGAGAGAGAGAGAGTGGGTGGATGGGGTGGTATTAATAACATAAATCAGTGAAGACAATCCTGGATCTAAGCTCCGAAGCAACAGTGATGTTGTGATTGGATCAAGTTCACATGACTTGGGTACACTCTTTATCACGCTTGTCCATACTAAATCCGTTGAGAAAGGTTCAAATGCTGCTAACTGTTGTCGCTGAAATTCTGTATCGCAACTGTAGGGTGACGACGAGTCAATTTAAATTGTGTTGTCAAACTTATCTCTAATGGTTTGTACATTGTCACGGATGAAATCTGCGAATAATTCCGGAAGGTCTCCTGGAGAGAAGGTAGTTGGAAGTCGTGTACATTTGTTCCTTGATATTAGTTTGTTAGTTAACTCAAAGAGCTCTTTGCAGCTGGAACTCTCCGTGATCTTAGTACTGTAGTGGGATAATTTGGCTAAATGGTCTATGTTTGTGACGTCTTCTTAGCGACTTTATAGGCATGCTTATGAGTAGTGAGTCTGTTGGAAAGCCAAAGCCTCTACGCTTTACGGCGGTCACATTTAGCAGTGCGAAGCTGGTCACTAACACTGCTATACCACGGACAGCACTTTTGAATTGATAGTCTGCACTTGCTGGCTGGGACATATTTTTTAAGTAATGAACGCGGGCAGTTATCGAGTTGTTCTGCTGTCGGAGGTAAGCAAGTTGTTTGGTTTGCTTGGATGTCAGGCATTAGTTTGTTTCTCTTAGTAACTAATAAATGTGTAGGGTTAGGGACTGATACGTCGAGATGGCATATAATGCATAGGTGATCTGATGCAAGTTCGTGGGATACAAGGGTGGACCGTATAATATTATCATTAGGTCTATGAATAATCCAATCTAAAATATTACCATTTTTATGGGTGGTTTGATTAACATGACTGTTTACGGTTGAAAACATGAATGGAATCTAGGAGTTTTGATGTGTATGACTATTCAGGCGAGTCAAAGTGAAAGTTGAAATCTCCATGAATACCCAGGTTGCCACCTATCGAATATGAATAGTGCAGGAGATTCGGAAACAGCATTCCGAAAAGAGATTCAGTCAGCGTCTTTTTAGTTACTAGGAGGAGGGCGGTAAAGGCAAAAAAAATTGACTGACCTTTGTTCCAGCGTGAGTGTTATTTTGGACTATTTCAAATTTTGTGCGGCAAAAATTGAAGATTGTGTTGTATTTAAGAATTTTATCATGGAATTCTTTGTGCTAACAGCAATTTCACCTCCGCGAGAGTGGCGGGAAACGACTTGATGGTGTTACCGGTGGGTGTTAAATCCACTCACTTGGGCTCAGCGCCTAATGTTTTTCGCCATGTTTTTGTCTGGAAAAAGACATCGATATTCTAATCGTTGATAAAATTAACTACTTATGTGTGCTTTACCGGTGGTCTGACTGATAGGACGTTGAATAATGACATACATAGTGGTATGTTTGGGCTAGTTGTCACAAACCTTGAACATTTAACTGGGATAATCACAAGGCTATCTAAATTAACGGCCGAATTTTTAAATTGTTTAGCCGGAAAGAGCAAAAGGGAGATAAATGGAATTCTTCTTCCTGTTCTAAGCAGTCCAGCTTTCAAATAATGTTTCTTTTTTCGCTGCCGTTTAAATTTAAGTAATGATGAATGTAGTCCCAGTACGTTTAGTTTCGATAACAATGTTGTATGGAGAGCCAAGGAGTGGTCGTTTTAAGCAATTAATGAGGGTGCATATAGCATAAACGGGTTGACTGGCGATCACGTGATAGAGGTTTATTCAAGACCAAAGGACTTAGTAGCAGGGGAGCAAGACAGCTGAGAAAGATTTTAATTGTTATAGTTTCCAAAAGAAGGAGATGAAGAAACACATACGAACTGAACAGCCAATGCGTGATGAAACACAATAATGTAGAACAAAATAGACAACAAGCACATATATTATGAAAAACAGCACAAAAGCGGAACAGCTGCTTCAAGCCGATTAAGCGATAGCGGCCATCTTGATCATCTTGTCCGATTAATTATTCCACTCCAGTTCAACTGATTCTTACATTTTTTAATCGGATGTACTATTCCTCTTGAATCTGTATGCACTGTCACAGTCGATGGTATCAGGGAATCCAGACAAAATAACAGTTCTTAAAGTGCAGTTCTAGAACAAGTCCCTCTTCTACTTTACTTTCTAATCTTAACTCGTTATTATTCACAGCCATTTGAAATAAGAACTCTAAGCCGGAGGAAGGGGTATCGTTGGAGTACTTGAATTAAAGCAGACATTAACAACAAAGACTTATTTATTGTATCTGCGCGTAGCTTCTATTTCCGTTTAAAAATAGTTACCGTACATATTCGCTAATAAGTCGAGTCAAACTGCAAACAACAATGATCCTGATCTGCCGTAGCATGAATGTATGCAGATGATGGTCTATGTTGTTTGATTTACTGATTACTCAATACAACAGACATACCAAGATTTGCCAGTGTTATATGCGACGACAGATCTGGGTCAGTGCAGTTTCCAGTTGGATTAGTCTTACAAACGCATACAACGGTATCTAGAACAGTATTGAGTATTGATTCTTCAGTGAAACTTCAGCAACTTATGATTATAACTATCACATAGCTATTCTTCATGGTTAAGAGTGTAACATGCCCATTTCTATTGCGGACGTCGCTGTCTAGATTTGTGGAAAAAGCACACGAGACATGGACACGTCGACTAGTCACATTAGTTCATAGAACTTGTCACATTAGTTCATAGAACTTGTCACATTAGTTCATAGAACTTGTCACGTTAGTTCATAGAATGTGTCACATTAATTCACAGAACTTGTCACGTTAGTTCATAGAATGTGTCACATTAGTTCATAGAACTTGTCCCATTGATTCATATAACCCATATGACATTTAAGGGCATCATGAAATGGATGACGTTAGGCTCAGTAACTACTATCTCTAATTCGAATTTTAGCTTATCAATGTAAGATGCATTTTGTATTAGACTTATGCCATTGTCAAGGAAACCAGTGTAAAGGAATTTAAAAGAGAGCAGAAAAGAAAAAGACCAGTTGAGTTATTCAAAGAGCTCGATATATATATATATATATATATATATATATATATATTAACACTGCTTCCTGCCTAGAATACATTGCAAAATTAGATCAAATTATCTTGCTGTCAAGACTTCATAAAAAAAATGTTTCCTTTTTATTATCGTTAATGGAAACGTATTCCCATCGTAAAGAAGCCAGGTACCTCAAGAAACCATATCTTACAGAGTTTGTTGTCTCTGAACAAGGCTTTCAGTTTCCGTGGCTGGTAATTTCCACCCGTAAGAACAAATAAAGGTAACATCTGGATCGTTTATAGCACGTTCCGTTGGACGTGCAAAATATAAAATTTACGAACTGAATTTAAATCGTAAGCAAGTACGATAAAGCTTTAAACAATTTATAAATTTGCTTGTGCTTGTCTCATCTCCTCTAATGTAGATATTAAAAGTACATTATATGTACTTTAAGATTCATTTCGCAATTCAACCCAAATATTACTCCATCAAATTCTTTTCAAAACACAGCAGCATCAGAATTATGGTTCCCAACAGCGTCCTTCCTTCTCATCACTCTTCAAACTTTTTCACGCTTTGTCGTCTAACCATTTCCGACGAATGTACAAAATATCGTTACCCCAGCTTCTTTTTAGGATGCGATACACTGGTGGTGGTTGTGACAATAGATCAAAATTATCAAATCAACTTTCAAGCATAGGACAATTCTCATAATTCTTGTTTGGTTATATATACATACATTAAAAATAACATAGCATTTCAAGTATCGATATACAGCAAATTGATATACCAATACTATTGGTATACTCTCCCACCATCGCCATTGATGGGTACAACCTGGAAGTTGTTGAGGACTACACATACCTTGGGTCCACCATCTCCAACTCGCTCTCCGTTGATACTGATGTAAATGGCCGGATTGCCAAGGCATCAGCAGTTATGGCGAGACTGAACCACAGGGTCTGGGACAATCACAACCTCACCGAGAAGACCAAACTGCGCGTCTACCAGCCATGCGTGCTCAGCACACTCCTTTACAGAGGCGAGGCATGGATCACCTATGCGAGTCACGTGAGGAAACTCAACAGCTTCCACCTGAGATGCTTGCGGCGCATTCTGCGTATCCAGTGGCAGGACAAAGTTCCCAACACAGAGCTTCTGAAACGCACCGGCATGAACAGCATGTTCTCCATTCTCAGCGAGAGGCGCCTTCGCTGGCTAGGCCATGTTAGGAGAATGGACCCAGGCCGCATACCCAAGGACCTGCTGTACGGCGAGCTAGTAGAAGGTGCACGAACGACTGGAAGGCCACGTCTGCGATACAAAGATGTCTGCAAAAAGGACATGAAGACAGCCAACATCAACATAAACAATTGGGAGAGCTGTGCTGACGACCGCTCCGCGTGGCGTCTTGCTGTCAGACAGGGCACTCAGAAAGCTGAGGAGACGAGAAACACAAACCTCGCTGCAAAGAGAGCCAGGAGGAAGGCGAACCAAAAACATCCTCAGCAAGCATCAGCATACACCTGCAGCACTTGCAACAGAGACTGTCACTCAAGGGTCGGACTCTTCAGCCACTCGCGAAGGTGCAGATAGGACACCCAAATCGGAAGTTACACCATCGTCTCTCGAAGACGGACGGATGCCGACTCTCCTGGATACCACCTCTCGAACGTGATCTTATGCACTAAAGTAAAGCCAAACTAATTCATCTTCACCCACAATGTATCCAGAAGACCGTATTGTTACAACATACATATATCTTTGAAGTGGCTTACGATAGCGTTTAATTTGGTCACTAATACGCTGATCAGAAAAGGTTAAAGAAAGAGAAACACCATCTTGAGTCGATAACGTTTAATTATGTAACATGAGTTTTGATTTATAGGAAACGACATATTTTGTGAGACTATGAATGATAATTGACGAATCCCCGAATGAGAGACATCCACACCTGCTAATCAGCACACCATTGTATGAAAATATAAAAAATTGCTTGAACATTTTACCATTCTAACGAAGTATATATACTTTAAATTTGTACGTGTAATACTATAAAACTGACCATCATTTGACCTGGCCATCAGTTGACCTTCCCGCTGTATATTTAGAAATACTTAGCACCTTAGACGTTTTAGAATATATCAAATACATGCCTGGATTGAGAAAGGACAGGGAATCGTTATATACACAATGCTCGACTGATAGCTGTTGTTGAGCGAAGACTGATAGGGTTTGTCTGACCGTTGGTGTTTGGTACATGGAGATAGGTGGGGCTTGATTTATTGTTTGGTATATCGAGATTGGTGGGGCTTGAGTGACAGTTGGTGTTTGGTACGTGGGGATTGGTTGGCCAAACTGACAGCTGGTGATGGGTAAGAGGAGATGGATGGGGCTTGACTGACAGTTGTTGTTAGGTAGGAGGCGATTGATGGGGCTTGACTGACAGTTGGCGTTTCGTACGTGGACATTGGTGGGGTTTGACGGTCAGTTGGTGTTAGGTAGGAGGAGATTGATGTGGCTTGACTGACAGTTAGTGTTTTGTACGAGGACACTGGTAAGAGTTGACCTACAGTTGATGTTAGGTAGCTGGAGCTTTTTGGGGATTGAATGGCAGTTGGTGTTAGGCAGGTGGAGTTTAGTGGATCTTGATTGACAGATGACGCAGAACTTGGGATTCGTCAATTAACAAGTAAAATGTAATGATCTTGGGATATAAAATGTACATACAGTAATATTGCGCTTTAAAACTTGGGACTCAATTTTGCATCGCTAAGAATGTAAAACCCGTCTTTCGAAACAATATGAACAAAACAATGAAGAATTAATGTTACATCATGCTTTAGCGGCTATGATAGCGCCATATTAATCAAACTGTTTTGCAAGGGAGTTAGATCAAAGTGATGCCATCATTGATAACAAAAGAAAAGAAATATTTGAGTAGGTCAAATGATCAAATACACTACATAGTAAGGAATAAGCCACTATGTGGTTTCATTAATCGACTTCAACTGGTGAAACATTTCTTGCCAATCTTAAATATTTAATATGTAATATCCCTTGTTCTGGCAGAGTAAATATTCATAGATTTTATTTGAAACATATTTCTGTCAAGTGTTTTTAGACTTCTAGTACAGCAAATTATAGCATTTTCATTGGCTGTAAATTTGACTAAAATTAATGAAAAACACATGCAATGTACATATGTAATGATTCAATTATTAGACTATAAAAATGTATATCTGCATCGCTCAGATTCGATGGTTCGCATACATATAATTAATGCATAGTTTCCGATATACTTCAAATAGTGCAATTCATGTGATTGATTGTAGTTAAAACAAACAAATAATTTCTAAAATAGTTGGAAATATGTCTTAGTGAACAACGCCATACACATAACACAGTACAAAGTCCTTAATTTCCTATTAACAGCAGCTATCTGTTTATAGTCTGTAAGGTCATTTGAGTGACCATCGCAATAGGTTACACTATTGGTTGTACCAATCCGACATCCATTCTTCGATTATAAATATGCATGTTCTTCAAAGACGTGAAACAGTACGAACGTATTGTACAAAATATGACGTAATATCAAACTATACTAGTGCTAACACACGAATGTATAAGAAATTAGATTTGTCAATGACAACAATTATGCCGGTACCGAATTCAAAGCTATCACCACTTAAAAGGGTGAAGCTATCGTAGGAACAATACTTTTGTCATCTGGTTATTACTAGTACATCTCATACAATTCGAAATAAGACGATGTACAAACTGAATTGAAATTTCTCACCTCCATACGTAATTACACATGTTTAAAAAATTGCAAGTATTACAATGAATACCTTTAATTAACATTGCAAAGGGTGCATATTTAAATTTTGTAAGCTTGATAACATCACACATTTTGGAACATGTTTCGGGATACTATATCCTTAAAAGTCGTACCATGGAACTTTAAGATATAAAATGGAGGTGAAATGTAAATACGATAGAAAATGTCTCAATCAGGTACATTGTATATGTTATATAAAACAAAACAATATAATACTAGTGTAATGTGAATCAAGTGAAAGGTGCATAATCTCTCTCTCTCTCTCTCTCTCTCTCTCTCTCTCTCTCTCTCTCTCTCTCTCTCTGCTTTAGAAATTAAAATTTCATCATCTGGATTGTACACTTCACACAGTTGTATACTACTGTTCTTATGTTTATTTGGAAATGGTAAAAAAGTGCAAAAAGAAGAATCTACGATACTAAAACAAGCTACCTCCTGGTTTTTGATGCAATGTAATACCTTTCCACTTGGTAAAGCCCTACAAGTCCACATAGTCTGTATTTCAGCCTGTCTAGAAACTCCTTTGCCATAAAATTATGATTCAACCCTTCCTCGCATTCACACAATACAACGAAAGTAAAGGAGTCGGAGGGGTGGGTGGATTTTAGGAATGTAATTCTTCTAAGATTCAAGGGAAGGGGACACTTCCACAAAATAAAATCCGCACCGCTCCAAGTTTTCCATGTTCTTTCCAATCTGTCGATGTGGCCATCTGTGCAAAAAGCGGACAGGAAATATACACTGTCTTTGCTGACGGGTGTCCTTGGTAAAGCTTTGACGTCATTACGAATGATGTATTCTAATTCATCGTACAAACCTACAAAAATTGAGATAATAAATTAACATATCTGCTGTCGATTAAAACTGATGTTTAAAGTGAAAACTTCATTTCGTGGTATCCTGACAACAATAATAGAATTTAAAAAGCAAGATAATAATAATAATATTGACCGCTCCGGTGGTCTAAGTGGTTAGTGCGTCCGCATCGGATGCGGGAGGTCGCGGATTAGAACAACAATCGAGTCACGCAAAAGACATAAAACGAGTTTTACCAGCTGCCTCGATTGGCGCTTAGCATCATTAGGTTTGCGTTAGTAATTGCCGCCTTGTGTCACGATAAAGTGAGAAGATAAATGATTCTACTTGTCGTCAGCATCATGACCCAATGCTAGAAATCACTATAAACTGCCACAATGCAGACATCCTAGCGAAGTGACTGAAACAATTAAGTTACACACACACACACACACACACACACACACACACAAACACACAGGGTCGTAGAGAGCGACTACGGGCCCTTGGCTAAGAAACATCATGGGGCCTCTCAAAATTCTCGTTAAAGAAAAAAGTTTCTTTCATAAAATTTGTGTTTATCCTCGACCCTCCTCCTTTGTCGGCCCTACACACACACACACACACACACACACACACACACACACACACACACACACACACAGAGCAATACACATAGTATAAGTTTTTCTGTTCATTTACATCAGGGGTACACAGTCCCCGGCCCGCGGACGTGTTCTGTTTGGCCCTCAGGGCAATATAAAACATGACAGGAATCTGGCCCGTGAACAGTAATTTTATTAAAGAAATTAGTGTTTGATGCCCTCGAGTGTTCTTACTAACCGCAAACTAACCCTTGGTCAAAAAAGATTGTGCTCCCTGATCTACATATTATATGTTCACAAGTGTATACAAGTGTATACCAGAAGAATATGAATGAGTACTAAATTTTGAAATCGTGAAATCCTAAAATGCATTTATCAAATCTCTCGACAAGTGTTCTTGACACGGAAATAGAAAACCCTTTACAAATGAATATAACCCATGTGAGGGGCGATACACAGTGGCTTCGATGAGAAGTACATACATTTTTAATACAGTTTCAATAGATCGTAGATGGAAAGAACCTGATCTATTTATGTTTTCATTCAAGCTATATTAGACATGTCAACTGAAAAGAAATACTTGTATAGGATTACTTTTTATTTAAATTATTTCAAAATGGGCAATTGTCAGATCCCAGCGGCACTTGGGTATGAGATTTGGATATGAGACTTGGGTATGAGATTTGGCTATGAGATTTGGCTATGAGATTTGCACCTCTTGTTTCAGTTTGTTATTTTTTTTTAATTTAAAAAAAGAAACTCTACAGAAAAAAATAATAAAAAAACATCTTTTCTTTGTTGGTATAAAACTTGATTACCTGGTCTACGGTTAAGTAAAAATAGCAATGTTGCACGGTTTGCTGTTTCAATCAGAGGGCCTAATATGCGATGTTATACCTCCAGTACGTACTTTGATATAGGTATCCGTACAGAAATATGCGATGTTATACCTCTAGTACGTACTTTGATATAGGTATCCGTACAGAAATATGCGATGTTATACCTCTAGTACGTACTTTGATATAGGTATCCGTACAGAAATATGCGATGTTATACCTCTAGTACGTACTTTGATATAGGTATCCGTACGGAAATATGCGATGTTATACCTCTAGTACGTACTTTGATATAGGTATCCGTACGGAAAAATGCGATGTTATACCTCTAATCTATACTCTGCGTTATCATTCGTCGAAAATAGGTCAAGGTTATAGGTGTAACTAAAAAGCGACACATTATTCAACATTATTTCAAAAACTTCGTTTCAGCCCGTAATATTATCTGCCGAAAGAAAACTAAGATGGCAACATATTTTTGTGTATACCAATAATTTGCGTATTCTCCATATTTGTTTGCTTATGTGCACTTATTTAACAGAGAGCACACGTAGGCTAGTCAAACCAATGTACTGATGCATAAACAAACAGACACACATACATGTACCTGGTTCCTGTCGCGATGTCACCTGCATACTATTCCGCTGTGAAGAGTTGCCACTGGCTAGCCTGGTGCTGCCGTGACGCTGTTTGGAATTCTTATTTTGTAGGGAATCGTGTTGGATTGGAATGTGGTTTTCCCCAGGTAGCGATTCTGCGGTGTCATCCTCATCAGTGTGAATGTTCGTAGATTGATTTTCGTGTAGATGATCTTCAGCGTGATTTTCGGCCATATGGTTAACAGCATTGCCGCTTCCCAATCTACTGCAGAACACGGCGTAATCCACAAATGGGTGTGGATCTGAAACATGAAGAAGATATACAATGGCGTAAACGTTTTAAATTACCGATCTGTGCAACTGTTAACATTTGGCTACCAGGTTTTTAGTATTTATATTGTTATGTAGTTTAATCTATATAGTGTGCTTAACTTTTTTCCATGATTGTAAGTTGTAAACAGACTGTTTACAAAGCAGTTGAATTCAAGGCATCTTGTTTAAAGTTCGACTGGTTAAAGTTGTTTAAAGTTCGACTGGTTAAAGTTGTTTAAAGGTCGATCTATTAATAAACCATTAGTTGTGGCTATATAGCCATTAGTTAGATTTATGAGACACATCGTGCACGAAGGGTGCCTGTAAAAGTCTAGGCGACCGTTGAACTAAATAAATGTTGTTTACACAAGAGCCAGGACTGACCGACGGCGACCTTGTAAAGTTTCATTGTATCACGAAAATGTCAGAATTGAGCGAATACAGAGATTCTGTAACTTAAAACCAAAGCATGTCATACTGACCGTCATGTAAGCGACTTTTAGAGGGAAGCGGGGGAAAATAAATTTGATTCTGATTGGTCACAGTTAAATAAGGGGGGTGTTTTCACACGAGAAATATTTCGAACATAATATCGCACTTGCTAAAGTATAATTTAGTCTTTAAAAATTCCTCTGCAAGAGAGGAAGGAGTGGCAGGATTATTTTGTAAAGGTTCCGAATGTTATTTGAGAGAAATACATTCGTACGTTAAGCAGTAGACCAAGGGAAAAAAAAAAACGCCCAAAACATCGGTTGAGTGACACACCAAAACACAAGGTATTGTCGAAATTCCACGTTTATTGTCATGTAGTTTATATAAGGTTGCTTTGTTCACAGGGTCTGCATGATTTCTTTTGATACATTTGTATAATTGATTTAAATTTGATACATTTGTATAATAATGTGTTTTGTATTATGAATCAGAAGTATTTGCATTTGATACATTTATTTAGTAATGTGCTTTTGAATTACGAATTCGAATTCTTACCTTAATTCTTAGTTAAGAATGACGTAGTGTTAATTTATGTCGTAAAAACACTATGCTGAGTTATGGGTAGGACGTGTTACGTTAATTCTTGAACTTACAATTGTGCTCTAAGAATTTAATGTATTACATTAGTTAATGATTTACAAGAATAAATGTGAATTCACCGAATTTTGATTTCATGGATGATTTAGCGACAGTGTATACGGTTCAACGTCTCGCTTTGTAGCACGTTAATGTATTAGGTCAAGGCAAACGAATTAACAAATGGTTAAACTACATTCATTTGAGGACATGTGTAGTTAATTAGTAGCCGTAAAATTGATATCACTGATAGAAATGTCTAACGAGAGACTTAGGGTGTTTTAATTTTCTTTTGGAAGGAAGAAAATAGCTTTTGGGGAAAGAAAGTGAAGTACGGAAATAAAGAACTGTGAACGGGAAATCGCCGTGTATGCAAGATACAGTGGACAAGTCTAAGTTCAAGCAGAACATCCACGAGGGCAGATTATCTCGAGAGGAACGGACTTCTAGAACAACATTGGATTGAACAGAGAACGTGGTTCGAGGATAACAGGTTATGATAATCGAACAAAGCATTGACTTCGATTGTGCCACTCGATCCTATGAGTATTAACTATCAGTACTAGAACGGCTAATTTGTTTAATTCTATTTCAAATCTATTTGTAATTCGGTGAAAGTTTATTTCTAAACCGCGTGTATTCCTAATGAAAGGAAATTTCATGCTTGTGTATGTATTTGATTAAATTGTTTATTTATCTTTACGGGGGCTCGGAGTTGTTTTGTTCAATATACCCGCTCAGGTTACCATATACATTCTCTTACTCGAACCGGGCAATTATACCGTGGGCGATCATACATAGATTACGAGTATCAGAGGAGAGTGGGTTATAGTGTTATTATTATATGTTGTGCAATATCCCTTGAAAAATTAGTACGTAACACTTACCATTTGACAAGTGGGGCTTATACAATATTATACGAATAATGCTCATGACCAGCGAGAACCTGACACAAGACATCAATGACTACTGGAATCCATTCGGAACATTCAATATTTAGAACTTGTGATATGACATGTATGATTATTCGGAACTTAATTCGCAGCATTGTTTGAATTTCATTTGTATTACAGGTAAACGAATGGCTTGTTGAAGTTACTTCAATTGTTGGTTAACTTTCTGTCTGCAACGTATTTGAAGATATCCACTCGTAGCAACCTTTTCGAGGTAGCGTCAATATAAATGATATAAATCAAGATTATGAGGTTACTACGTACATTTGGGCTACTATTTCCAATAATTGGCAAAAATCGACACAAACAGACTGAGTTCGGCCAAGAAGCATGAAAGAAAAACAAAACTGATGCATTGTGCTTATTCTCTCCCATGCATCTGTGTTGGTAGCTATACCAACATACCGTACAGGCAATGTGCCAACTCGTTAGCCATAACACCCAATACTACTGATGCTTCTGTGCCAAGACTAAACTCTTTGTGGTTTAGATTTAATCAGTTTTTCGGCTGATATAGACGATATACGCTGTTTCTTTCTTTACAGAGCAAACTATTTTCAATAGCGAGGGATGCGTGTAAGACACTAGATGGCGCCATGAGTATAATAAAGTTAAGTACTTGTCTAAACGTAAACAAGCAAGAGACGAATTCATCTATATTCATCACCCAGCCAATGGCGTAGTGCTTCCAAACGAAAGTATCAGTAATAAATGATTGGATGGACTGATGATTAAAAACACTGAACATTTGGAAGAGGAAGAATTCCAACAAAAGGCAAATCTTTGACATGAATCTGAGCTGTACATTTTTTTCTTAGGAATATGTTAGACTGATAAACAAAGGCCTAGAACAAACGTATTGCTATTGAAGAATTAGTAATGAAAAAGACAGATTAACATCACAAGTCCGATAACCACATACATTTTTATGGACATATTTCGAAAGATTCTTGAGTTTGCTCCATAATGAATGCGAGAATAAAGGATGGGTTGATGAACAGAAACGCGTATGAAAACGTTTAACATATTGACACGGAATAACGTGAACTGTAACGGGCATATTTGCACCACTATTCAGCTTTATGCAGAGACAAGTGAAATCGGTTTAGAAGTTTTCCCCAGAAATGAAAGCTAGAATGTATGGTCAGACACACGGACAAAACATAAACAAGGCATGAACTGAAGAATTGGCAGAGGTAAAAGCCACATACTGATCACTAGTTTAATATGCAATCCAAGGTTTTCATACAAATAAGATGAATGGCTACGGAGTCATCTTGTAAAATCGACAGTGTTACGTTCACCATGGAAAAAAATAATAAGCAAAACAACACAAGCAACATCAACAGAGCTTTATGATAAATAAGTTAGATGTAATTTTATTATTCACGATGAAAAAGTCTTTTTATGAATGAAAAGAGTAGAAGTATTGATGTGATCTTACGCTATGGAGCAGTCAACTACAACTTCAACCAGTAGCGTGGAACCTGTTTCAAATGGACCAGAAATCGTTCAAACAGCGTCTCTGATGAGGATATTCGTCCAAGTCAGGGACATTTGCTAAGATTTATATCACTGAATCCAACCGTGATAACTAAATATTAAGCAATATGTCGCTTTTTAAACAGTTAAGACACTTTTGTTTTCCTTGATGGAGGGCCTAAACATGTAAAAACCTCAGTTCGGGTCAACTAGAGTACTTGCAACACTCCAACTAACAATCTGCATCGCTCAAGAGGTATTTTGGGTTACCGATTAAGATATGCCAACACAACTATCTCAACTCGTCAGGAGGTGTTTTTTCAGTCTATAAATTTGGTTACTGCTTTAAGGCTAATACCCTCAAATATCACAACTCTCAGGATGTCTATCAAGGGAAATGATTCGATATTTGCCGTCATGGCAAGTTTCTCGCTTACTAATAGTTCTCTTTGTCTACATCAATCAAAGCCGGATTCTTGAATACCCCAGTCAACCCTTTCATTCGTAATCTTTTGTGGCGTTTCAGCCTCGAAAAATATGACAACCACAAGGAGTACTGAAAAATGAAACCATTTTGTCCCAGTAGCGAGTACAAAATTAACGATGGGCTGTCTTATATTCAGGAAACATATCTGGTATAAATTAGCATGTACTCTCTAGTACTCCAGAGGTTGCGCTAAGTGGAGACTTGAGAATAAGAATGAAGAGAAAGGCATAAACTTTCATAAGGCCAGGATATATGTGGAAACTACAGCTTCATTTAACACCGTTTGCATTGAATACATTCGCCAGCGCAGTTAAGGTGGATAATAAATCTGCCACTAATAATGCCCGTAGCCAGACAACCATTATACGGCCAGAAGGTTAAAGCAATTTCATCATTTTGATACCACAAAAACCGTCGTAGCAGGCATTCAAATGTAAAGCGAAGAAGGAAACTACAAGAATTAGCGTGACAGCGTAGCAATTAAGAAACCGAAGGCTACCAGCGAAACACCACGTAAATCCAGCACAAGAAAAGAGTAGAAAATTTTGGACCCTGTGGTTAAATGAAAATTGCATTACATAAGATCCCAAACTCTACCACCGAGAATCCAGTTAGATCCGACTAACTTACAACCAGCAGATGGCTGGCGTCGCTGAACAATGTATGCTTCAAACTAAATTAAGAGAGGATTAAAGAATCTGCTAGACTTCCCAAGAGGCTTGAGGATCGTTTCAAACGCTTTAATAAATTTATATGTCGAGAGATAATAAAGCTGGAAAGACCACTGATACCGTACTTAAACTACTTCATTAAATGTCTAACACTATTATGAAAAATAGTACTGCAGAGGTTTTAGGCCAATATTCCTGAAATTAATCATCTACATAAATCATTAAGATCCAATAAGTATCTGTTTCAAAGAAAACCAATTTCACACCAGGCAAGAACTTTCCAATAAATACTGATAAGGTTACTGGAAAAGTGTCCAATATCATAAATCATAAAACTACTCACAGCCAAATTAAGCTTAATTCTACTTTACAGTCGAAAACTCTTATACAAAACTCTTTCACACACACACACACACACACACACACACACATATATATATATATATATATATATATATATATATATATATATATATATATATAAGCACTCAAATCAATCTTATATCGACAATCTTATTCAAAATTTGTCAAAAGTATCCTTTACTTGATAACTTTAACGGCCACCATTCACATTGGGCATGCAAAGATATCAGGAGCCAGGGTAGAACATTAGAGACTTTGTTTCAAAGCACACGTTTTGTCTTTTTAAAAATAAGTCGTATAAGCCACCCATGTATTGCCAATAGATCCTACTCGTCCTTAGATCTGACCATCCGTGGTCCATCTCGTTTATTATATTTCCCTTGATGAGTTGACCTATGTGGTAATGACAACTTTCATATTGTTGAAAAGTAATGCAAGAAATTAAAAACAAGAGAGACTGGAAACGTTTCAGTCATTATGTGTGTCAATGTGACTGCTGATCTTTCTCAGAAAGTTTGTTTGATTAGGATTTTTAACGTAGCCTTAACCATTTTCTGTCATATCGCTACGATGTCTGCAGTAAGGCAGTTTATAGTGATGTCTATCACTTGGACATCATGCTGCAAACATGTAGTATGCTGACCCACCCAATCACATTATCCTGACACCAGCCGACCAGTCCTAACACTAACTTCTTAATGCTGAGCGCCAAGCGAAGCAGCTGTTGTATCATTTTTGTAAGTCTTTGGTATGACTCGACCGGGGGTCGAACCCACGACCTTTCGCATCTGCGACGGACGCTATAATCACTAAGCAACCCGAGTGGTTTCTCAGAAAGTAGAAGATTCAATATTCATCTTGTTATGTATATTTAATTTATTTTGCGTGCTTCACTTTTGCCCACTATTAAGTCTTCAACAGAATGTTTACATAGCTAACATTTGACAATGATTGTAGGTTGTAAATAGAATGCAAGCAAAGTATTTTAGTTCTAAACTTTCCACGCCCAGTAATGTTTACAATTAGACGAGACTTTTACGTTTTAGTGATTGGCGTCTAAGGTCAAGTAAAATTGTGTTAAATATGAATTTGATAAATAATGCATTCCTGTTTTGGGAAAGTCTGCGGGAATCTATTTATAGTCAGAATTTACATTCGTGTTCAGATGCCATTCGAAAAAAATATTATTTTTACAATCATTCATTGGAAATAATAAAGTGCTCATTCATATTTAGGTTATACATATTACTTTGATACTGAGAACTCATTTACATACATTATAGACCGTGCTATACCATTAAATTCAAGACTACTTACATTCTTTCGGACCATGCTAATTTCTTTTACTGTTGATTGGATAGTTAGGATTATTTTTATTTAAGATATAATTCACAAAACTGTTAGATTCTCTTGAATTTTCACTTTGAAGAAAAATAAATTGCTTGTTTACTTTACTTAAAATTACAAAACCTTCGACGGCTACTTTTTAACTTTTAAATAATCCCTGGTTTGATGACGCTTGCGAATACGCAATTTGGGAACCGGACTTAAACATATCAATGTCAATCCAAGAACTGAACATATGAATAAATACCATGCATATCGAGCTGTAAGTTCGTCGTACTATTAGAGAGAGCAAGAGTTTCACATGGAATATGCAACAACAACTTAAGGAACAGGTACAAGCGATAGTTTCTGTGAAACACACGAAAGGTTATGGCAAATTTCTAATTTGATGTTGCTGGAACTTACAAAACACCTTTAGCTCTTCGAGTTTGAAAACTCTTTAAACGGACACCATGACACTTTTGCAGTACCAGATGACATACTGTGTCAATTTTGGACCGAATCCATGGCACTTTAGCAGTACCAGATGATATCCTGTGTCAACGTTTGACCGAGTCCATGACACTATGGCAGTACCAGATGATATTTTTTGTCAACTTTGGACCGAGTCCGTGGCACTATGGCAGTACCAGATGATATTTTTTGTCAACTTTGGACCGAGTCCGTGGCACTTTAGTAGTACCAGATGATATTCTGTGTCAACTTTGGACCAAGTCAATGACACTTTAGCAGGACAAGAAACATTTACCTGATACATCTCTTAATGCACTGCCAAACACATTTTAAACATTCTGAGAAACTAATAAATTACCACAGTCTTAGTGCGAAGAAACTGCGATATCAATAGCTAAATTCGGAATGGACCATCTCGACGCTACTAACCATCGTCCGATACAATTAACCACGCCTAATTCGGAATACAATCAGGGACATAGACTTTGTCGGGATGCATTTAGAACTTCAGCTTCAGAAAACACTTATGTTACAGCAATAGAACCACCAACGTATATCAATTGAACAAAACCGACTTTTCAAAACGCCACCAAACTTATCCATCTATAGCCGCATGGGACGTAGACTTTAGTGTCCCATATCGAACCATTGTCGCAAACAATCCAAACTTGATTCAATCTTCTTGGATATCACTTTTTCCTCACAAGAAAATAGATGTTTGAAATGCTGCAGAATTATATATTCCAAAAATTAATATTGGATATATTGCAAAATTCCAATATCACCAGAGCGGTTATCAATAGCAGCAGAGAGGGTGAACAGACTTTCTCTAATTGGGGTATATTCTAAGCAAAATATTTAAAGCCTCAGTTTGCCAAATGGAGACTTAACAATTTTAGAGCTCTGTTTGTCAAACGGAGCCTTCCTCAAAGGGTAAAAAAAAAGATACCAACATCGAGAGAATCCACCCTCGTTGCTGCTATGAAAATCTTCGATTGGAAATCCAAAGGATTTCACTAACTAAATATCTGATCAAGTCCGACGCGATATCTTGTCCGAGGATCTGATAAATTTATCGTCACAAATCCGTGTGGGATTGACTGAGCGCGGCTAAAGAAATTTCTAAATTGATTATGATCCATATCACCGCAGCACCAAGTTTGCCAAATATTTCTAAGAGTATGTGTATCAACTCCGTTAAACACGCATAACAAATTGCAGTTATCTCTGATCACTTTTGGTATTTGAGTGTAACGTTGAGTGACATATATCACGTCGGTGTTTTTATGTCTGCCTCTGGAAAATATCCTAGCAGGATTCTTTTGATTGTCTAACATGATATCATCATATACGACTAAATTGTTAATATCACCATCAATATCATCAATGCTCGGTGCTTCTTCGATATCGGTTATAAACTCAATAACACCATCGCCGTTAATTTCTAGCGCGGCTTCGTTCAAATCTTTTAACACTTCATAACATCGCTGATCATCTACACTTGGAGCAATCAAATACAACTTATCCCACTTTATCCATCTTGTTATCAAATTAAGTAGCAGTTGTGTTTTACCACATCCAGATGGTCCGATTATAATCGCGCGAATAGAATTTGGTAACATTGCATGGTGTTTAATAGGTTCCCGTCGTCTCGTAGCTGAATAATCAATTACATTCATAATGTTATATAATAAATTATGGATCTATATTGTGTGAAATGTAGGGCGCGTACTGGCACAAATGACTTGACGACGATTACAACAAAAAATAATCGATCAGCGCTTTCTGGTAAATGCGTACAGTGTAGTACAAAGAAATTTAGATTTGTTTCCCTTGGTAAACCCAAGGAATCTTTAAAAAAAAACGAGGAGGTGATATTGCAGCCAAGTTAGTGAAACTCCCAGGAACACCGTGGGCAAAATACTCAGGAGAAAAGCACCTTCCAGGGTATAGTTATTGTGGACCGGGAACAAGACTCGATATCAGACTCGATGACCAAAACCAACCCAAACCCGGTGAATATCCAATAAACGCTATTGATAAGGCGTGTCATGCTCATGATGTTGCTTATAAAAGCAGCAATCTTCAACAAAGACATCTCGCGGATGTGAAATTAATTCATGCGTTAAATGCTATTTCTGATAAATCATTCAAAGAAAAATTGGCTTCGTGGTTGATAAAATCCGCCATGAAAGGCAAATTGATGTTAGGTGCTGGTAATTAAAAATATGGAATCTGTTTATTATTCTCTGAGAGGATACTGGAGAGGCAAGGCAGCAATCAGTAAACTCGCTAGTGCAGCAAAAGTAAAAAATACCACTGCAGCTAATTGGTTATCTAAACAGGCAATATGGCAAATTTATCTACCACCGCCTAAACAAATTAATTACTCGCATTTTGATGTTACAACACCTAATGAAGTTCATCAAGCTGATATACTATTTTTACCACATGACAACGGTTACAAATACGCGTTAACCATAATTGATATTGCTAGTCGATACAAACAAGAAGAACCGCTGAAGACAAAATCATCTACTGAAGTAGCTTCTGCATTTGAAAGGATTTATCGACGAGGTCCACTACGCTGGCCAAATCTGTTACAAGTTGATCCTGGCAAGGAATTTCAAGGTGTTGTTTTAACAACGATGAAACATCATAATGTCGCCATCAGACGAGGACACACTGCGCTACATCGCGATCAGGCAATTGTTGAACGATTTAATCGGACTCTTGCAGAGCGGTTATTTGGATATCAATACGCGAAAGAATTCATCCAGGATAAACGATCTCGTGAATGGGTTAAAAGATTACCAGGTGTAGTTACCGCAATCAATAATGAGATTACTAGAACAATCAACATGAAACCTAACAACGCTATTAAAAGGGAGTTTATACCCGTACAACCACAAAAAGATTTCAAGGAACAAATTCTTGGTAGTAATGTCACTGTTCGGTATTTATATGAACCAGGAGAGCTTGAGGGTGGTAAAAAAAAGAGCTACCGATCCTATTTGGAGCGTCACGACGCATAAGATATCCGGTATCACACGATCTACGGGTAGACCAGCAGTCTATAAACTAAATTCAACTGCTCTTCAGCGAGGATTTACTCGACAACAACTACAGGTAATTCCCGAGGATACTCAATTACCACCGCGTGGTCTTAACTAGCACCTAAGGTGCTGGCACCTCTGCGTCTGTTGCACTCAAGACAAGTCAGCATAACGTTATCTTTGGTATGAACAATACTGCTATTCTTTCTGTCTACGGTAAATTGGTGAGGATCTTTATCCGACCAACTCCAACGCATTATACAATTACAACTCGCGCAGTGATTATTCTGTTGTTGCTTTAGTGAAATTATCAAGTCGGCATCAATGTTAAATTTTCTATTATTTTTTTTATCCTGTTGTTTATAACCAGAGAGTTTTTTAATGATAAAATCACCAGTGATAAAATCACCAGTGATATCATCGGCGCTGATTGTAGTGTCATTATCATCACCTGACTCTGTCAGGACAATTCTTCGAAGCTGATTTATTCTTCGTACTCTGGATACTGCGAGATAAACTAAATTCGACCACTCAATGCGATTATCTACCATCCAAACAATTGTATCTGTGATAGTTAATCCCTGTGAAGAGTGTATTGTTGCTGCATAACCTAATGTCCACTGGGATTTATCAGCAGAACTTTTTGAGTTTCCCAATGCATCTTCGACGACGCTGATATCAACCAGCACAATATCATTTAACACTAAATTCTGCTTTTCACGCTGTCCAGGAATATCAACTTCAATATTCTGTCGCTGTGTATCCGAAGGCCTATAACACAACGGTACTGGAAGTGTTGCAAATTTACATTTATGCAATTCAAATAACTTTATCTGAAGTGCGTCTCTGACTATCTTTCTACTCGCGATTATCAAATCATTTGGTTTCCATGTTTCCCAAAAATCATTCATGGGAGTTTCTGAAATTATTTCACGCGCTATTTCGCATTGGATTCTATCCGCTTGTAATCTAATTAGCGCTTTAAACTCTCGTAATTGTTCATCAAGTGATCTATAATCAGTGGTAATTTCTTTATAATAATCTACAAAACCCTTTAGCCATTCATGTGGGGATGCACCAACAAATGGAGGTGGTTGGCCGTGATCCCCGCACATGACGACTTTTGTGTTTTTATTTAACAACCATTCAAGAAATGTCAGTAATACACTCAACGATACAGTGCATATTTCATCCCATATTATTATTTCAGGAATGAATTTATCGCCCATACGCTCAGGAGTCCATGTATCGCCTTTCCATCGAAAGAAGCTGTGATAAGTACAGGCTTTTACTCCCCGCGCTATCATCTCTCTGGCGAGGCTGTGAGTTGGTGTTAACACAATCATGGTTGTGAAATCCGTAGGATTTTTCCACGGAATAATTCGATTGCACGAGTTGTCTTTCCTGACCCACCACAACCGTGTAAATAAACTGTCTTGTATCTACATACGGGATCAGATACCGGTGGGGTATTAGAAAATTCAGATTGAATGTCAATACGGTTACAACAAAGATATTTATCGTCGTTGGCAACGTCTGCGGATTCACAATACTCGTGTAGTTTTTCCTTTTTAAATCGCCAACGTCCCCACGCTTCCTCCGAGGATGTGAATGCCGCTACATCCGATTTGTATTTCTCGTGGATATACATCGAGTCAATAGCTACTCTAACCACGGTATCTGGAAATCTATTTATCATCGAAAATAGATTAATACAAGCATAGGCTAGCATAGAACTTCTCAAATGTGTATACTGGGGGCTATATCTATCACAGTAGGTAACAACCGTACCTAATTTCTCACCGTTGGATAGAAAAGCATCCCTACGGGATACAAGTTTTCCATGTTTCGTTAAATCCGCTATGATAAAATCGTATTCTGTGTTGTCTATGATCAACCTCGAAGAGTATTTCGAATTGTCATATCTTCCACCTTGAGTGAATTTACCAATTATTTTTCGTCCGAAATCTTTGGCTTGTTTGTTTTTAATTTCAAATAACTCCTTAGACCAATTCATGATTTGTTCTTCTGGAAATTGCTTTCGCTGTTTGTGTATTATACGATCTAAATTAGGTTGTGGTAACCAAACATCCTTCTGCGCGCGATAGCATATAATAGCTTCGCCGACAATCAACGATTGTAACATCTTACAATCAATCATATACCGCAATAACACAATTGGCATCCACGCCTTTTCAAATAGGTGTCTACCAAGCCAAAGATAACTACACGGATGTAACCCTGCAGCGAATTTGAATGATAGCACACGAGCGAATCCCGTTAAATCAAAATCAGGCAATGGCCCATTAATCGCAACACGAGTCATTTCATGCGTGGGGTGTCCAAATCGTTTAAAATACTCAGAGCATTCTCCATACCCGAGAAAACTTCCAGGATAACACGGGGATATATCAATTGAAATCATTCCATCATGTGAGTATTTTGTATTCCACAATCCTCCATGACTAAATTCGACGCAACTCAATTTAACATCCTCGAAAAAATCATTTCGTGTTGGACGCCATGAGTTTTTTTCTCTTGCAAAGTGAGCTAACACTGATGGAATTGTGAAGCTATCCGCGAGTAGTTTTTCATTGAATGAAATCTCTTTTGAAAATGGAAATTGCAAAGCAAAATCATTAGTAATTTTTCTCATTCTGTTATCTAATTCTTCAACGCGATATAATTCACCATTTGGTCTTACAAATTGATCAAATCCTATTTTGGGATCTTCATTACTTCTAAGTAACCACACTGACACAGGATCATCTTTACACAACGCAACAATAACATCGAATAATCTCTCTTCATAGAAATCCTCCTTACAAAATTCCCCGGGAATATATTTCACGATTCGTTCTCGTGGAAATACATTTACTGCAGGTGTCCACGCGTGTTTGTTATGATCAATAATTTCAATTGGAGCTCCTCGCGATTGATATTTCGGTTCGTATAATACTTCTCCGGTTATTGTCGTTACTGATATTGGGAATCTTAATGATGCTTCTAATTTAGCTATATCGGAAATCTTTGCACCGTGCTGTTTCACTGTCAGTTCCCATTCGGTTATTTTCCTACGTCGCAGATCAGTTAGTTTATTTCCTCGGGATGCATTTGTGAAGTGTTCCATTATCCGTGTTGCTACACAATTCAACGGTGACGACTCTGTCGTTAACGACGTTTTCATAGGAGCTAGTTTTGCAATACTCGGCTTATCATTTAGCTGGTATATTCCGTAAATAACTGTTGTTACAGGGTAAGATTTCTCGTAGTATTGTTTGTCAATTCCAGTTAGAATTCCTGGTTTGGAATTTCTGCTCACAATGACAAATTTTTTATCCTTGAGGATTGGTTCAAATTTATCTCTGATAACCCATTTACCTTCGACTTCGATAATGAATTTTATTCTGAAAAAATACCGTTTTCGAAGATGCGAGATTATCTCAGCTGCTCTTGTATCATTCATGGTAGCATCAATGACATCGACATCTTCAATAATTCGAAATGTCGACCACGTATGAGATGCTCCATCAAGCTTAAATTCATTAAAACAGTCTCTGATTTTAATCAACAGGGTTTTGTCATCTATTAGACTTTTTGGTATATTAGAGATTCTATCGAGATTAAATCTAGCATTTTTCCAAGGCTTAATTTTCGATCATCTCTTGAATTCTTTCATATTATAATAATTAAAACAAGTATTTAAATAAAAAACGTTTTATATAATGAATCATTGCAAATTGCTTATGATTGGATCAAAGACTCCGTGTAACAAATCATGCAGAAATGAGTTCTGTGGGTATCATATGCAAAGCGTGAGAAACGGTTCAAAAGGTCCTCTCCCATGCATCCATTGTGGGGTGGGTGTTAGAGGCAATTCGCAATTATGCATCAATTGCGGGGGTAGGCGTTATAGAGAGTTGAAGCGTTATTATGACAAGCGAAGAATAAAAAATCCCGACGTTGCCAATGACAATAGCAAAATCATAAAAAATGCCCAAGACTACAGAAAAAGATTTCTCAATATTATATCTCAACCAAATAATGAATTAGACAAATAATATGAGTATTATATAAAATATGAGCCAAGAATTTCAAAGACATCCCGTTATTGAAAACTATGAAGCTTCTCGTGATGGTGTTGTTAAAAACTGTAGACTCAAGAATCCGGTTGGATGGGATAATGGTATGGGATATTTGATATTTGGTACTGGAAAGAAGAAATATCTCAATCATCGTTTCGTCTATGAAGTATTTAACGGATTGATCAATGATGACTTTGTTATTGATCATATTGATGGTATTAGGACTAATAATTCTTTATCGAATCTTCAGGCTATTACACAACGTGAAAACACCAAACGAGGTGGGACTGGAAAATACTCGAAAAATGCTAGACCAGTAAAATCAATTAGCACTGACAATGAGGAAATACTAATATTTCTGTCTCTAAATAGCGCTGGAGTGTATTTTGATATTTGTCCGACCTCAGTACGATTTATTGCAAAGAATATAACCAAAACCGCTTTTTCAAAATGTTTTTGTAAAAAAATTCAATTTACTTACGTAACTTTATAATATTGCATTGTTCAAGGGGAATAACTCGCTAGTAACGCGCGTGTGACTAATTATCAATGACAGAGTTATCGTTGAAACATTGTTATTGTTTTGGTGGTTTTTGATTGGTTGTTATAATTATCATGAATAATCAATTATCTGTTTGAATTGCTTTGCAATTTCAACGAAACAAAATCATCATAGCGTTTACAAATAATCGTATTATTTTTTTAGTGGGTTTTTCAAGTATTATGCGTTACTTCTGCGTTGTGAATCATCGCTTTTAAACACAACAAACAATTACAAGCAGATACACCATTCTATCTAACTTCGCTGTAATGAATGCTTATATACAACCTAGTCTGTATTATGTTTGGTCTTTAGCCGAAGCTTAAGTGCAAAAATCAAACCACAATGTCTCACGTGGTGTGATTGTTATTATTGACATTCAAACCAAATCAGATTTTTATGATTTGGTTTTTGCACTTGAATGTAGAATAGCCCGAGTCATCCATTGTCATTGAATCAATTCAAACTATTATCATTCACAAGCATTGAATCAATTCATTGTAAATACCATTGTTATTATAATCTATTGTTGTACCGTCGTCATCCATTGTCATGATAATCTATTGTTGTACCGTCCTATTTGTAAATACAACCGCCTATACACTAGATCAGGGGTTGTAAGTACCGTCGTCATCATAATCGTTATAATCGCATTAAGCTTCTGGATATGCTAAGATGACCAACACCTAGCGTGTCAAGAATTCATTTGGTGATTTTTAAATTTTTTGGATTTTCGTTCAAACAATTAAATAAATATACTCTTTCATATTATATGAATTCTGAAAATCTCAAATGTGTTATTGTTGAAATCAATAAGCTTAAAGATCAAAATGTAAAATTATGTTCAGGGTTAGATTGTGATCAAATCATGACCGATTTCGAGGATATACAATTTGCAGAGCAGAATGGAAAATATGTACTAGCTAAGAAATATTTTTTAATTAAGCAAGTACAAAAACTTATTCGTGAGAGTTTAGTTTATCATGAAGACGTTAACGTGTTTGTACCACTATGTAACATCGTTGAACATATTCGGAGGCAATTAAGTTCAGAGTATGAAAGCAGAAAACTTATCAATTGCAAGGTGAGACAATTAAAAACGTTAATGGAGCAAGCTGAGCCTAACCGGTACGGGTAATTGTATGACATGTATCATGTAACGAGGAAGTAAAATTGTGTGTATGTGAATTAACCCCGTACAACAGGGAAGTATAATCTAGTGATTTCTTTTTTTTTTTACTCGTTGAATTGCAAAGCAATTGAAATTGTCTACAATTTAACAATAGTGATACTCTTTCAATAATGGTTGGACAATCACTGACCACACGTAACACAAAACAGCGACTGATCGATATTAATAAATTATTACCCCTTCGTGATCGTTTACGTGAAAAACTTCAACAGTGGCAGTTAATTCAGACTGATTTTACAGAGGGTTCTGAACAACTCTTTAGGCCGATTGTTGCTGCAACTACAGATTTGAAAACAGCTACTGAACGAGCTATATACGGCGATGTCCCTGAGGAGGGGAAACGAGTAGAGAGACCTCTTCTTGGTGAACTTGAAAAAATAGCACGACGAACTAAACAAACAAAAAAATCATTACAAACACTTCCTGGTGATATAATAACCGCTGCAAGACAACAAGAACAACAAGAACGAGAACTTCAGGAAGAAGTTGAACGATTAGATGATGTTGATACACCACCTGAACCACTTGAAGAAATTCAAGAAGAAATTCAAGAAGAATTTCAAGAACAACAAGGCGCTGACTATTCTCCTGAAAATATTTTTACAGTTGATGCGTTAAAAAAAATCAGAGGAAAAACAGACTTTGAGTTAGTTAAATTTACCCAAGATAACTTTAAAAAAAAGAAAAGAGATGGCTATTTAAAAGACGAACAATCTAAAGAATTTGTAAAAAATCAAGAAATTTGGGCAAATAAGGTGTTTTTAGCAAACCGGGGAAAAACTAAAATAACAAGGGAAATAAAATCTGATTATAATCGATTTCTAGCTATGGTAAGAGGAGTCACACAACCACCACCAGTATACACAGCTGACCCAATCCCAGGTGAAATACAAATAATGGCAGAGGCTGATTCTGAGAAGGGTGCAACTGGTATATCTAAAAAAAAGGGTAGCGGTTTAGTTGGAAACTCTAGTGTAACATGTCCTGGTAATATTCTTGGTGATATAGCACGATTAGAAGTACTCGTAGGAGGAAAACGAGCCGGGAATAACTCACCAGAAATAATTAATGAAGCTGCTGATATTTGTAGGAGATTATTTAAAGGTGGTATCATGGATATTGCAACATATCGAGACTTTATTGAAGAGTTAGTGGACAGTTATCATAGCGATTAGATAAATAGCAATTGAATAGAGAATGATCATACACTACAACCATGATAAACCAATTAACGTCTACGTAGTGAACTCACGATTGCCAAAATACCGAGCATATTATGGAGATGGTCTCGGTAATACTATAATGGGATTATTTTCAAGAATGGCTCCAAAAGTAGCGCCGCTAGCAAAACAACTATCAATGAAAGCTATTGATGTTATCAGGGATAAGGGTATTAGCGCTGTTGGTGATCTTGCCACGAAGGCGTTTTCAGCCGCGAAGGATAAACTAACAGTGCTAGTTCGACGCAGAAATCCAAAGGATTTCCAATCGAAGAATTTCCAATCAAAGAAACCATTACCGTTACCATCTACTGCGGTTATGCCTGCGCAGGTTAGTAAAATAATAAATAATGCAGTAGATGAAAAACTACAGTCAATGACTTCATCATCGTTGACCGCCCAAGATAACATAACAGCAAATATGATAGCGGGAAGTGGTCTTGGAAACTCAAAACGTTTCTACTAAAGTCAAAGACGTCGATGAAAACTACTTGTAGTTTATAAAAAAAATAATTATTATAATAAATGAAAAATCTGCGATTTTCAATTCTGTATTTTTCACTGGTTTTCATTGAACTTTGGGTGATTTTTCATCGTGAAATCACATTTTTAGTGAGAATTAGGAAGAAATTCGTAGGGTCAAGTGGTCGAATTTGCATGGGATTTCCCATAGGAAAAAGCTGTTAGGAATTATTTTAAAATAATTGAAAATCATTGTTGAAATTGTAAATTGCTTTGCAATTTCAAAGAATTTTCATGATGAAAATCATTATGATTTTGCCTTCATTTAGACCAGCGGGTGTATAATAAAAAATGTTCAAACAGAACCCTGATAGTGCATTTGACATGGACGCCCCAGTACTCAAGGATGATTCTGTACGCGATTGTCAATTTTTTGCCTATCACGCAGTACAACCTAATCTTCGGGGGAGAATCGAACTTCAAGTTCATTACCAGTAAATACTTTTTGCCTTGTGAAGCCTTTATTGAAGTCGAAGGTGAACTTTTACAAGCGGATAATACACCATATGCTAATAACCAAACTACCCGAATTGGTTTTGTTAACAACGGCATCATGGCGTTATTTGAAAGTGCTAGATATCTCATTGATGGAAGAGAAATCGAATCTATTGAACGTGAAGTTGATATTGCAACAGGAATAATCGGGTTAGCGAGATATTCTGATGACTATACTAGATCAGCAGGTCCGTCTATGATGTTCGCGAAGGATATTACTGATCATCCTGATCATCTTCAGTATATTAAAGTGTTAACACCGCAAGACACTTCAGTTGCTAATCAACAACAAGCCAGACCACCTGCTGATTTTGAAGTTCTCAAAGAACCTAATAATAATTACAACCTAGGATTTGCAACACGAGTAGCAATGTTACAGGGTCAACATTGAAGGTTTTCATGTGCGATTCCGTTGCATCACATATTTGGATTTTGTAGATACGTCAGAAAAGTTATCTATGGAGCAAAGCATACGGTAGCGCTAGTGAGAAAAGGTACTGATGATAATGCCATATGGCGCAGTGCTGACGTTGCCCCTGGTAAAGTCGTTTTATCAAAACTATCACTGTGGATGCCAGTGTTGACTCCGTCGTTGTCAACAGAACCACGGTTACTATCATTTATGGATCGCGGGGGAAAGAGATTCTTGAGATGGCTGACAACATCCACAGATACCATGGATTCTAATATTGATGGTACACTTACATGGCATCTAGCATCAAAACAGGGTATTTCAGCTCCACGTCACATATTTGTTGCGCTACAGAATACTGCGCGATTAAATAGTCAAGAACGTTCCCATATGATATTTGATCAAATTGGGTGTAATGAAGTCTCGCTGAAAATAAACGGACAGCAAGAACCATCAGAGGATATACAACTAAAAATATACAGAAAATCATATTGCACGAGTTTATCATAACCTGTTGTCGTATATGGGACGCGATCAAAATGTTGATACTGGTCTGCAAATATCACAGTTTGATTTTAAAAGTCTATATCCGATTTATTACTTTTCGTTGGAACATCTTGACTTGATGAGACAGTCCGTCGTTGATATACACTTCCGAGCTCGTGTAACCCGTCCTGCTGATGTTATTGTTAATTACAGAGCGGTTGCTGTCATTCTCAGTGATAAATCAATGATACTCGAAGGTGTTGGTGGACGAATGAGAGTGGTAGATGCACCAGTGGAAAATCTGTAACTGATTACATATTTTCCATCTCTCTCTCTGCGATTTAGAATCAATCTATTTTGTATAATGTCGTATAGTAATATCAATGTAACGTTGACACCTGGTCAGCTAAAAAAATTACAATCCAAATCAGCTAAACAATGTGGAACCACAATAACGCTGAAACCTAATCAAATGAATGGCGGAGCGAATAAACTATCGTTGACGAAAACTCAAGTTAATCATTTTAATAAAGCGCTTAAAGAAAAAAAGGGAGTTCAGGTTACTCTTTCTGCGAGCGCTATTAAAAACATGGAAAAGACAGGTGGTATATTCCCGCTGTTAGGGTTGATTCCAGGATTGATTTCCGCAGCGGCCCCAGCGGTAGCTAAAGCGGCAGCGTTAGGGGCTATTGGTACCGCGGCAGGAATGGCACTAAAAAAGGCAACTGGGAAGGGATATAAAAAAAAGGGGAAAGGTCTAAGACTACCAGGAACCCCGTATTCATGGTACAGCGGAAGCGGCCTGAGAATCCCAGGAACGGTTTACTAATGAAAAATCTTCCAATGTCCAATTTTGATTTAATTGATGCTGCTAAAAAACTCGCGATTAAAAACTTCAGAGGTGTTTTTATGAAAGATCAGTTACCGGCACAACCTAATCACGTTGAAACGGGTATTATTAATCTAGATAACAGCGAAGGACCTGGAACCCACTGGGTTGCATACGCGATTGATCCACGTGGGATTATTTATTTTGACTCATATGGACTAGCGCCTCCGAAGGAATTTATGCGTTATATAAACAACTTAAAAATACCCCGTTGGTATTCCACGTTACCAACGCAAACGATGATTGACCCACCCATATGTGGTAATGAAGTATTAAACGTACTTGATGCTATTTCAAAGGAATCTTTGATGAAATTGCAGAGTAATTTACAATCAAAACCACCCCATGTAGTAGTGAATGAGTATACTAGCAGTCGTTGGATTGAAAATCTTTTAGATTTTAAACAGAGAAAAGATTTCTATGATAACAATGATTGATATTTGGGGACGACCTTTATCAGCGCTGAAGAAACCGGATAATGATGGAGTTGAAACCCTTGATAAAAAGGATGTTAAAAAACTAATCGAAGATGAAATATCCGAAACGTTGAACCTAGTAGGTGTTGATCCTGGTGAAATAGTTGTATTTGGCGATCGTCAGGGTAAATTGAAAACTAGTAATATCTCCCTCGATAATATTTTAGTTAAACGACAAAACGCAGCAGAGGATACTATCGCGTTATTTTCCGATCAGGGTAAACTCAAACCAGGTGTACTTATTTCAACGATCACGGATAAATTAGCAACATTCGATAACACGGTGAATTCATTGAAATCGCTCAATGATACATATGACGATCATATAGTTGCATTTGATCAGTTTACTACAGTACAAAGTAATATAATTGACAAAATTGATAAACCCCTGCTAGAATTCTTTGGAAATCCACCAGTGACCACACCAAAACTCACCTCGATAAAAGATTCTATGTTGGAACTAGCAACTCTTCGATCCGAATATGAAAAGCACGTGAAACAGTTTTCAATGTTTCGTAAAAACCTCATTGATAAGTTTATTGGAACTCCATTCGATAAAATTGAAATAACCCTTCATTATATTAAAAAGGCTGTTGATGATCTAAAAATATTCAACGACGAAATGAAGGATGATACAGCGAGGATGATAGGCGTTGTTGAAAAAATAAAAATTCCTCATAAGAGCACTAACAATATCGTATACACAATTCAACACGGTTCATTTGCGTGGACTCCCACAACTAATATTTTATACGTAACCGCAGCCGTCAAGGGTATTTATTGATTAACAATAGTATCACCGACTCAATTCAATATATCATCAAGTAGTTCATCTGAAGTCAATAATACAGTATCAACGATCATCGACAAGGATGTATCTGAACAGTTCACGATAACGACCGCAGATAGAAATTTAGTCAGGGTTTCAGTAACGTGGTACGTAGAATTCGTGGTGGATTTAAGCAAACAATTAAACTGAAAACGCTAGTAATTTGAAATCAATTGAAAACGCTAGCGCTTTTAAAATAAAATGACAATCCCTTCAGTGTATCAGTATCGCTATGATCAGGTCAGAGAATTTCAAACTAAACTCAACTCGCTGTGTGAGGAGTATCAAATAAAAATAAAAAAATACCAACGAAGAATAACCGCGGTTGATATCACCGTGTATTCGGTGTCGGGCGTAATTACTGCTGCTGGGATAATACTATCTTCGGTTACAATGATTGCTCCGGTCGTAGTTCCAATCGCTATTTCCGCGGTGGCTACAATCGCGGGTATATTAACCGGGATCACAAAAAAACTATCATCGTGTAGCCAGAGTAAACTACACGGCTATGAAATTAAATTTCACATTTCATCTACCGGTTACTCGCAATTATCCTCGTTGATATCGTCGTCGTTGGATGACACTACAATATCAGATAGCGAATTCTCAACGATGGCTCAATTGTATAAATCAACAATGCTAAAATTAGAGCAGAATAATAATAATAATAATGTCGTCACAAGAACTACTTCAACAAATAGTAACAAATACAACACCGGTGAAAACAAGCATGATATCAATAACCTCAACTCATCCTGAATTCAGTGTAAATTTCCCAACTCCCGTTCCAGTGAGCGAGATCGCGCTGGCAAAACTACGAGTGTATCATAGCTGGCCCAATATCAGATCTGTAACATTTGGTGGTCAACAACCAAATAATTCCTTGGTATTCGCCTGGAAAAATCGTGAAGACGGAACTCCAGACTGGAATGTTGTTTCAATTCCAACTGGGTCATATCAAATCGAACAAATCAATAACGAATTACAACGAAGAATAAAATCAATCACTGGAAAAGAATCAAAAATCGCTATAACGGTTCACGAGCCGACGTTATCATCTACGATCGAGATTAATTCCCCTGCGTATGCTGTGGATATTTATCAGAGTTCTATAAGATCAGTGTTAGGATGGCCTGAATTACCACCTCGACGGAAAGAAACCGTTAATATACCAGAACCTGTAAAATCTGATTATGTCTCCAACGTGATAAAACCCGATAATCCATTGAAAAGTTATCAAGATTATTATCCCAACAAGTTTATGAAATATGACAACTATAATAATCTGACATTTCACCCTGGTTTAATCGAAGAAAATTTAACAGCGATGAATAATGATTTTTCATTATTGTTAATATCACTTAAATCCGGCTCTCTCACCCAAGATGAATGTATTAGTGTAGTACAAACAGGTAACAAAATCATCAACGATATGGAAACATTTCATGCGCAAATTATTCATTAAGGCGGTGTTAAAATTTTACGAATATGGGGAAAACCCGGAGACAGCGCAGAAGATCTCCCAAAAATTAAAATTCCTGGGTATAAACCCGACGAATTAAAAAAACTTCTCAGGGAAGCCATCGATATCGGGTTTAAGAAAATCCACGACGATTGGAAGAAATTATCACGACAACAAACAAATATTCTGGCATTTAATAACGACCCAGATTGTGGTGGTAGACATATCGCTCCTCAAAATGTGAATATATCCTCAGTGATTGCGCTGAATTTAGTATTAGACGTTATCGAAGGAAGCTATCAAATAAATCTCGAGCGATCAAATCAAGCTCAGCAGGGATATATTCTATATTCATTTGCACCAACGGCTCCTCCAGGGTTTCTAATTATTGAAAACCCAGTTAATCCAGTCTTTATGCGATGTCATAATAATTCTTTAACGAGAATTAATTTCAAACTCACTGACCAATCTAATAATTTGATTGATCTGCGAGGTGAAGTTTTGCAAATTAGTCTGTTTGTGAAATCGTAGCGATTTTCATCGTAAAAAAAATTGTTAACCCAGAATTAAAAATCGAAGATTTTCATAGCAGCAACGAGGGTGGATTCTCTCGATGTTGGTATCTTTTCTTTTACCCTTTGAGGAAGGCTCCGTTTGACAAACAGAGCTCTAAAATTGTTAAGTCTCCATTTGGCAAACTGAGGCTTTAAATATTTTGCTTAGAATATACCCCAATTAGAGAAAGTCTGTTCACCCTCTCTGCTGCTTCAATAATCCCAACATTTGTATTTTATCTTTGAGAATGCAAAACGTACTCTAGAAATTATCTCATCTTTCAGAATAAATTCAGTGAAATCAAAATCTGATCGTAGCCATACATCCCTGTACACACATTAAAGATGGAGACAAAGCTGGCTATGCCACTGCAATACCGCAAGGCACAATTTCGTTATCTCATAAAGTATCAAATGTACGGCAGAAATTACAGCCATATTCAAAAGTTTGACCTACATTGCAACCTATCAAAAACCAAATGAAAGCCTTGCATAATCTTATATAAGACAATCCGTAAGTATCACAAATATTACATGAACATTATATCATCGTTCGATCGGGGAAGTGTTTTACGTATTGGCGGCTGCCACGTCACATCGGCATAATGGGCAATAAAAGGGTAGATACAGGAGTTACAACAGCCCTGCAAAGAACTATTTTCGTATAAAACATTTCATATACAGAGCGGTATATCTCTTATAGAACTATTTCCCAAAGATAATGTGGCATTATGTTGATCGTGTATCGGACATACATACCTGACGTATGCATAGTTCCGTCTGAAGAGTTAACTTGGACCAGAGTGCAAATCATGTGAATGGCTGATGATAGTGGAACATATTCCTGTTGTGTGTGTCGACCTACACGCTCTCAGACATCAGAACTAGTTCCATGTCAAATGCATGAAGAAGTTATATGATGATATTGCATCCAATACAAATACTAGACATTTTGAGGAAATGAGGTTTTGGACGGTATGTTTTGCAAACTTAACTTGTGTTATTATGTTATTTGTACTACGTTTAACACCACTGCGTTTAATTCTTATCTTGTACTTAATATTTACCTTAAATTGGAAGGGCTTTTATTCGTATTTATTTGTGCTATTCTTCCCGTTTTCGAACTGTACCTACAGTTGGCATCAAAGAGCCACTATTGTACTGATGTGTTGCAAAACGCTGCTACAGACATAAGACTTTATCTTGTTTCGACATTGCTCAGAAATATTGTTAGCTCACTCATGGGTAATTCACGATTAATCAATGTATCAATTTTACTAGGAATACGAATAATATAAAATGTTTCAATTCTCTGTTTTTCATTGTCGACAACATGGTCAGATGCAGGTTCAGATATGGTGTTGGTGGATAATTCTCGTTTGATTTGATTGCGTGCTAGAGACGAATCAGCCAGTATATTTAAAGCGCAGGAGACATGTTATTTCCAGACAAATTTGCTTGCTGTCTTTAATTCTTGAAAATAGCTCTTGTTCATTTGAAAAGCCAGAAGCGAGTAGCTTTTCGTACGTAGCGTACAGGCCAAGACACATTCTGATTCTGTTAAACATACAAACCTCTTTACATATTTTAGTTTTGCAAAGAAATCAACAGTTCAGTAAACAAATGTTCTCAACTTTGATTAAAATAACAGTTTTAATACGCAACTTATACGTTACCCTGGTGTTATTTGCAAACCACTCATACCACAGCATTCTATTAAACTGCTAATTGATAAAGCGGAATAACGTTACTATAAATAGCAACTCGTTTAGCTAAGCGCATACTGTTTCAACATTGTATAATTTAGGTTGTCTGCTAAGTAATGAAATGCAGGTAAATGTTTCAATATTTACGTGTTCTATAATTGTATAACCAACTTGCAAAAATTTAGAAGATTTCAGACGAAACACAGTTCACATACAAAAAGGCTTACACTATTCAAGCACAAACTGCGGACTCGACCTGGTTTTTAACATGCTTCATTCAATATATAATATGAAATGATTAATTTTCATCTAAGTGGGTTAACTGCTGCATATAGTTTGAATTACCCCTGGACTTCTTAGATATCTTTTCGCTTTGAGAACCCCAAACGGTGAATATGGCAGTTAGATTCAAATCATGTCTGCGCGTAGAGTTTTTATTATTTTAGCTGAATTCAAACACGTATTTTATTAGTGAAAGCGACACTCCACACAACTGCTCGTAAGTAACCGGAATAAAGTCTGTCACCGGACGTTCTGGCATGATTGACCAGATGAGGATAACCACATAATCATCAAGAGCTAGTAGATGACATTGTGTCCATTTTTAATCATCAAGAGCTAGTAGATGACATTGTGTCCATTTTTAATCATCAAGAACTAGTAGATGACATTTTGTACATTTTTAATCATCAAGAACTAGTAGATGACATTGGATCCATTTTCGAATAAGGGTGATACGTTGTGAATTGACAAGCGTTCTTTTGGACGTGCTAAACTAGGAGAAGTAATTGGCTGGTTCGCCGTGACACTGGTTCCGTTATTAAATGTCCGCATCGAAAGGCTAATTCGCTCTGGTGATAGGACTAGGTTCCAATGGTTTCTTCTTGAGTTTTGCCAATTTTTTTTTGGGTTCGCTATTACTGTCATCTGGAATGAGAAAACGCGACTAATGCCGAAATCGCAAATAGAGTTTTCATGTTCTCTACCCGTGCTTTGGCTTTTCCGCGGGCTATTAATTCGTTTATGCCACATAATGAACTACAATTGACGTGTAGGGTTTATGTGTCTTGGGTCGCACTTTGTTTTTGAGCGCCACGTGTTTCTCATTCTCGTCAAGTATGAGTTTAAACTACTCCAGGGACATGGTGTTATCTACCAACACCATTGATGTGTGGTACGTTATCGTATAAAACTTAGTTTCGGCAAATATGCAGACTTCATCGTGAATGTTGCTTTCGTAGTGATTAACCGCCAAAAGGAAAAGACCACATACTAAAACAGTGATCTCAATGACCATCGCAATCGGGATAACAGTAATAATCTACACAGTACTGAAGCATGCCAAACTGACACCCAAAGACACGTCCGTCAGTGTGGTGTCTGCGTTATTCACCACGTTATCTGCGCGCTTGTACGTTTTTGTTGAAACAACCTTTACGTTTAGCATCTGCACGCAGGCCATTTTCAATCCCAAAACCTATGTTAGTAGACAATGTTTTGTGTCTTGATGCTTTGGGCATTGCGAATTCATGACAATTGTTCTTTATGAAGCATCATATGAAAGTTTATTTGATCTGGGAAAGTGGGAATGTGGGGGCACACACATCTAATGTGGTTTTGTTGCCATAGCCAAATTACAAGTTTTTTCTTTGGGAGCTCTGGGTGGTTTTAGGGCTCAATGCCTATCACCATGTCATCCTCGAACCAATCTGAAGCTGGCCGTGAAACCCCTTTTTGAATTAGATACTTTTCTACCAATGGGTTGTATTTCCTGTTGTTCTCTCTTGTAAACGATGTTTTGTTTAACTTGTTATGCCATCAGGTGTCGAGAGTGTGCTATATGGTTTTGAGAGTAAAGGTGACGTGATCGCTAGTGGCAAGCACGAGGTTCAATCCGCTGTTTCTGTAAAACAATGATCTCATTGCCGAGATGCAGCCTTTTCTTGTTCTATTCACTCTCGCTTCAATCTTAGAAAACAATATATGTGAGGACTTATTGATGTAGTTACACTAGATTCTTTAAACAAAATACTAACATAGTAAGTGTTTATTATGCAGTTTAATCAATGAATTTCGTATGGCGTACATGATAGCGCATTCTGGAGAAAACCATTCCTATATGAAGTTTTCCAGTCCAATGAGAAGTGTGCCATTCAAAATGGAAGTTGTGTATTTCAGACATCAATGACATTCGTATTCGACGGCGCTATACATACTGTTTGTTTTCTTTCAGTTTACACTGCCTCCGATCATACTACAGACTGTCCATATTGTATGGAGTATTTGAATATATTTTACTAGATTCGGATGATAATTCTTGTCTTCGCGTGTTTTCGTTGAAACTATGTTTTGATATATTTTTAGTGGTGTAGGGTTACGTGCGACGTTAACAGAACACTTATCGTTTATAGGCACACGTTTTACGAGCCTCTGAATGAAAGTGGCCACAGCCTCCTCTACGCCCTATAATAATGGCTACTTGGTAATTACGTCCCATCGAACGACCATGTAGCAAACGGCACATGGGCCCTGATTAACGAATTTCTATTTGTTGATTGTTTAGGTTTGTCGGCATAGCCTTCTACAGTACACGAGACTAAATAAACATGACCCAAATGCAGCCTGCGTAGCTTGACAAAAATGGACTATATGCCAAAGTCAGAATTAGAGTCCGAGTTAGAGCATACAATTGCATTAAACTACTAAGTTAAGTTTCTGTCGTATGCTGACTACATTATAGATGAGCATGCATATGTCATTACGTTAAAACACTTTGACATCTTGTCTTGATTCCAGGCTTACTAGAAGAGATCTACAGAGACACCAAGTAGTAAGAGAAGATTGATTACACTACCAAGATAAAAGGAATTTATTCAGTTATGAATTTTAAGTCAAGGAGCTAAATGCTGATGGAGATCAAAGATACTGTGAAGGTGCGAATTTCTATCGATTTATAACGAACACATTAGTCTGGGCCAGAGAACAATTAGATTTATCGGGATATGTGCTTGTTAAATCTCAATACTGCAACTATTTATCATGTCTGGTCCGAAGAGACACTGATTTTTAATTAAGTCTTAGTTTATTTATCCGTTTTAGGCAAGTCTAGGGTAAGGTAAACTTTGATTTTCTGTTTCGAAAATGTCGAAATTGAAATTAAACAGAACAGTTGTTGGCCAACCTTTAGTCATATTGACCGCAATTATTGGCACCTAGTTATTAAAGGCGATATATAATTTTATACTAATTGGTTACGCTAAATATAGGGGGGGGGGTTTCTGCACAAAAACACCTCGTTTAAAGTAAGACCCATCGGAAAATCCAGTTATTGAACGTATTTTCTGCAAGAGTGAAATTAACGTACTCAGAGTGTGAATTTGGAAGAAAACCTCTCGTACAATATTTGTTGAAAGGACCAGATGTCTGAAAAGTCGATAGACACAATTTGGACGACAGGGAAATCAAAGATTGGAACACTCAAGGTATCCGCGTCAGTCTCATGTTAATTCCTTGATACCAATATAATGATTTGATTGCATTGATTTCTTAATATTTACATGACTTTTTGTTTAAATTCGTAAATCATTTTTTTTAAAACATGAGTATAACTGTGTTATCTGAACTATTACTAATACGGTAGTTAAGCCAATGCATAAAAACATTCATTCCTTTGTGTAATTGAGACGAGAACAGAACTGTTATGACTTGTGTAGTGCTAATGTGCGTCACTGTTAAGTTAGCCATTAGAAAGTACTTTATTCATATTAAACTAGGTTTGTTTATGGTCTGCCACGTTTGGCTCGACTAAGATATCTTTTGGCATATGTTGAATACCGATAGGGTGATATCTGACCTAACGAGAGGTGGGTAATGATATATTCCCAGTAGTTTATCTGATAGAAGACTTAGGTCGTTACTGTTTCTTTTACAAGGAGAATAGTTCCACCGAGTGCCTACCGAAAACCTACCGAAGACCTACCGTAGACCTACTGGAGACCTACCGTAGTATATACGTATCTACGTACTCACACATCCACCTATCCACATAAAGTTGGAAAGACGAAAACTGGCGAGACAAAACACACTTTGGGAGAAGGAAATACAGAAACGAGAAAAGGACAGAGAAGAACAACGGCCGTGAAGATGGAGTGAACCGGAAAGAAACAGGTTGTGAAGCTGTACAAGACAATGACTTCGATTGTACACTCGTTTCTATGATGAAATGATTCTATCATTTAAACATATCGGCTATTTATATAAATACAAATGTATTTGAAATTCGGTGATTATTTAATTTCCAAATAAGTGTATCTTCCTAATGTAAAGTATTCTCCCAGGTTTTTTTTAAATTATAAAATTGATTAAATCGTTTCATTTAATTTACGGGGGCTTGAGTCATTCTGTTCTTTATATATCTGCTCAGGTCACTATTTATTCCACCTGTAATTTTCACACTTTCTATTAATATTACTCAATCCGGGCAATACGACCGTGGGCGATCATCCTCTAGATAACGAGAACCGAATAAAGGGGACACCTTGTAAGAAGGTAAATCAATAACAACACAACACAACACCACCCCTCAGATACTTTGAAGCATCATTACAAATAATTGCAAATTTATTGTCAATTACGTATGAAAATCTCCCTGAACATGAATATTCGATAACTGTTAAAGTGATTTCTCATAAATTATGGGATATTATTTAGCTATAAGACGTTGCTATCGATCAGAAACAAATTGTATTGAGAATAATAGAGCGAATGAAAAGATGTAGAAGAAAAAACATCAGCTGTTAGTGAATGCTGGATTTGTGCAAATATTAGTTTTATTATTATTTGCACGACATGTTTTTCTTTTCGTCTATTTAGGACATAATGGAATTCGTGTAAACGTGTTTTGGAAAGAAACCTGTTTAATTTTGCATCATTCGCATCTTGAGTTTTATTTTTTGGGAGACAAATGCCAGTCTCTTTAAAGATAACAGTTCTAATTAGGTCCAATTTACATCTTTTACAGGCTTGTTGTACCAGACCTTATCAATCAATACACAGACTAAATAATTCAATTCACAGAACTTTGTTAATTACAGTACTATACTGAATAGTTTTTAAATAATATTTAATACTGCTGATGAAAACTTGTATTATTACAATGGTTTTACTATTTCATAAATTATGTTTGCTTTCTTTCATGAAATCATTCAAATTAAATTATTTCTGAATTTTATAATATGTTCAACATTTATCACATTTTAACACATCATTTTCCTTTTAGCAAACTTTGTGGTATAGTTTGTTTTGTATTATTTACGACAAATTTAGGATTCAAATTACACGAAATTCAAATAACCTGGGAAAATAGACATCTGTGCATATATTGTTCTGCTATACTTAATAGTTATATTTCACTGTTCATTGAAGTGCCTTCAATAAATATGGTACATAATTAAATAGTTATAGTAAATAATGTCATTGCCTTGTCCAATCTTATTAAAATTATTCAGGAATGAGGATTTTCTTCTCGATGGTAAATAATGCATGCTTGTAACTAGTCATTGACAACGATATTTTTTAATTAAAGAAATCCGTCGAGTTTAAAGTTTATTGTACGTGCAGTTACTTTTGAAGTGCATAGCAAATATTATTTCTTTTGAAGTTCATAGTAAATATAATTACTTTTGAAGTTCATAGTAAATTAGTTTTGAAGTTCCTAGTAAATATAATTACTTTTCAAGTTAATAGTAAATTACTTTGAAGTTCATAGTAAATACAATTACTTTTGAAGTTCCTAGTAAATTACTTTTGAAGTTCGTAGTAAATATAATTACTTTTGAAGTTTATAGTAAATTACTTTTGCAGTTCCTTGTAAAAATAATTACATTTGCAGTACGTTGATATAACTTGATGAGCACTAAACATATGTAAAATATTGAAAGACAGCCTAGCACAATTGGACCCACTAAGTTCGTATTTTGATACGCACACACACACACACACACACACACCCTTCCCCCCCCCCACACTGTTGAAGGTAGTAGGCATGTTTGTGAAAAGCACGTATATAAGCTCAGATAGTTAAATATCCCAAAATCGTGATGGTCATTGTCTGATTACAAACATGCCTAATCAAAGAAACAAAGAAGCCTAGTCGTGACATTACCGAGTGGTCTAAAGCGCTCACCGTTAAGGATCATTGCAATCTCACCTATGTCGGCGTAGGTTCGAGTTTAGTATTCGGCCAGTGTGTGTGTGTGTGTGTGTGTGTGTGTGTGTGTGAGTAGGATTTCTAACGTAGCTTTAACAATTTTTCAGTCATATCGTTACGATGTCTGCAGTGAGGCAGATTATAGTGATGTCTAGCACTGGGGCATCATGCCGCAGACATGTAAAATGATATCCCACCCAGTCACATTATCCTGACAACAGGCCAACCAGTCCTAACACCAACCTCTTAATGCTAGGCGCCAAGCGAGGCAGCTTTAGGACCATTTTTTGTAAGTCTTTGGTATGACTCTACAGGGAATCGAACACACGACCTCCCGCTCCCGCGGCGGCTGCTCTAACCACTAGGCTACTGGAGCGGTGGGTACGTGAGAAAGCTTGCCAGTGGATTTTCGTAGGTCGGTGATTCATTTCGAGGTTTTCCCGGGTTCTTCCTCCAACATTAATACTGGCCGCCATGTTTAGCCAATCTTGTGCTGAAAAATGGCGTTAAACTCGACTAAAATAACAACAACTACCAGTGAATTTTCAACACGCACGAGACCAATACTGACTGTGTTAGCAGCATTATCATAGCAAACTATTCCAAATAGCTATTTACCGTCGAAAATGCAAGCAAAAACAAATGGGGGGGGGGGGAGAAGAGGGGTAATATTTATTCAGTTTACATCTATCAACTGATCAAGGAATTAACCCGATTACCTTAATCAAAATCTGACAAATATACTGTCCATAAGATCACTGGTTATTACATATTTGTATTTTTAATCTATTAAATATATGCCTCATTTTGCAATCAGTTTTAGTTCGATAAAATGTAGGCCATGCACATCGAATGTCTGTAACAAATTGAAAGATAATCTTGCCCATTGGACTTTTTTTTTTTACCGTAACGTGAGACAACCACTGTTGGATTTTTTTCTCGTCTATAATAAAACCACGGCCGCTAGATTTGCCAATGATGCCTTTCTGTTTGAGCATTACCTGTATACTGCTAGCTAAATGTACGTTATTTTCCACCGCCAGTTAGTGTACATGACACTTATGCTTTGCACACTTCTGGTTAAATATAAATGGAAATTATTATTTCCAAGGCAATACACTGTTCATATCTTTACGATTTCAGTTGAATGTCAATTTTTCGTTGTTTTTCACGGATTGATTTCACGCGTATTGAATTGTTGTTTTGTATTTTTTTTAAATAATTATCTCTGACTGCGCACAGTGGAACCCCCACCCCTCAAAGGGAATTACATGCACAAGCAACATTCATAGATTTCAACAATTTAATGGTTATAAACGTCTAGCTTTTAAAACAAATAGCAGGCTAGGAAGATTTTCTTAATATCAAAGACAAAGGTCTAAAAGGATAAAAACTAAGTTGAACATATACTCGAATGAGTCAGATAGAAGTGTTTGATTGGCTGAAAGCCTCGGATGATGTTCGTTGCGAAATTATAACCTTATATGATGTATGGAAATATATATATATATATATATATATATATATATATATATATATATATATATATATATATATATATATATAAAATATAGACGCAGTTGTAACCCAAGCACATGTGTGGTGCAGTAACAGTTCTTTCTTCTTTGTTCACAGTGTGCATAACATCCAATCAATTGCGGTCTAATAAATGCAGCCAATCAATTGTGGGATAATAAATGCAAATATCTAATACAGACTGACAGATTATAGTATTAAATTTGCAAAGTTAGAAATACATTCTTGACCGTCTCAATTCATGACATCAAGTAGGACAGTAGTGTTTATGGCATATTATCACAAAAAAGACTATGTTGTGTCAATGACTTCATTTAGCTATTCAACAGAATATGAGAAAATTGCTGGTCATTCTGTGGTTCACTTCAACTTAATTATTTTCTGCAGATGTACTTTGCATTTTTCACATACAAATAATTGATAATAAATTATATGATGTCGACAAATATTAAATTATATCAGCACGAAGCTTTGGCAAAGAAGACACTTGAAAACAGAGCCACTTGTATTCTGCATTACGTTCGTCTATACAGTGGAGACGTTGGGGCCATGTTCGCTTTCCTCAAGGGAAAGACTGTGAATTTCATCAAACAGCAGCGTATTAGGAATTGGAAGAGGGGGGGGGGACGAGTTGTCTTTGATTTCACCATTGACCAAACGAGGTTGAGATTAGATGTTGTTCGTATTTTACCTTTCGATCACTGGTGAAATCCAAGACGATCCAAAATGGAATCAGATCACAATTATTAGTTCAGTACCCAAGAATGTAGTTCCAGTCTATTTTTAGATCATTTTACTGTCTCTTTTTGGTGGTGATACAAAAGTTACATATAGGCTTTCTTGGTATAAATTTAAAGGTATTCTTTAGAATCTGAGCTTACGGTGTAGTAGGCTGCGTTTCTTTCGGCGACAGTGTTAAGTGAGTCATAAGGTCTTGGTGATAAATCCGGAATTGATATCTACGTTCCGTTACACTCTTGTGTGTGTACAGACCAGCTACTTAAATAAATGCCAGTGAACCTATGGCAACAACTTCACAGCGAAGCCATCTTTGAATGTATTTGAGATTAACATATGATTTGAAATGATTGCCACACAGTGGAAAGTTTAGTACTCAGATAAACAAATGTAGAGCACAGTGAGAAGATGGCCAGAGATTTTATCTAGTTCGGTCAATGTTGAAATCCAAGACTATCCAAACGCAAACGGCACTTTCTTCCCAGTACGTGTACAGGAAATTAGCAGACGAAATTATGACAAACTAGCAGGATTGGAACTAACAAGGGGTGCGGACTAGTTTCTTTCCATGTGTTATATTGTTTCAAGTTATACCCCACCCCGCCTTCGATTTCACTGACGGATACTCCCAATTTCCTTTGCAACGAGCCACTGTGTGTGTATATGTGTGTATGTGAGAGAGAGAGAGAGAGAGACAGAGACAGAGACAGAGTTTTAAATCTTTATCTTTTTAACAGCGCCGGTGCAAGGCATGTTGGTGCCCTAGGCGTGACCAGATATCTGGCGCCCTCCTTTCACTCACGCTCTCTCCCACCCGCCCATCATGAAATAAACCCTGAGCCCAGCGCCCTAGGCGATTGCCTAGTTCGCCTAGCGGAAGCGCCGGCCCTGTTTGTTAATATTCAACAAATCATTTCTTTGACAATTCAACCGGGCATTTGTTATAATATAATAAATTATGCCAAAAATTAGCAAATAACATCAATGACCTTCCCATTTCATCCACACATCACTTTGTAAAGAGAATGTAAATTAAATCTTCTATCCTGACTAAAGGACACAACTGTCCGATACATCGAGGATCTCAAATCGGTTGTGAGCATTGCTTGCGACATAATTCTAAATAGATACTATGGCAACGATGACGTTTGTAGCAAATAACCTGCGGCATTAATAACCAAAGCTATCTTGGAATATCATGCATGATAATATCATTGGAATAGTTTTTATTTCCAACTTGGTCCTTATTATGGCCACTTATATCCAGTAAGACCGGTCTTACGATAATAGCATATTTACAGAGATGACTCAAGGTAAACCAGTCTTATGATTGTATGTTCCTAACTTGAATACAGAGCTGACTCAAGGTAAAACCAGTCTTATGATAGTATGTTCTTAACTTGAATACAGAGATGACTCAAGGTAAAACCAGTCTTATGATAGTATGTTCCTAACTTGAATACAGAGCTGACTCAAGGTAAAACCAGTCTTATGATAGTATGTTCTTAACTTGAATACAGAGCTGACTCAAGGTAAAACCAGTCTTATGATAGTATGTTCCTAACTTGAATACAGAGATGACTCAAGGTAAAACCAGTCTTATGATATTATGCTCCTAACTTGAATACAGAGCTGACTCAAGGTAAAATATGATAGAAATTAGTCTAGTATTGGGTAACAATAAAAATATGCAATCAATGGATTTTGAAAACTATTTTAGACTCCATATTTGTAATAAATGATTTTGTTGAATATTTCCGTCAATCATTTATGTGTTTTTATATACTAATATAAAAAAAATTGATTTAAATTGATATTAGAAATGCTAAATGAATAGTAATTCTTACCTACACAAGGGTTCACGTAAAGGAATAGACTTGAGTTTTTGAATAAGAGAGAATAAATGAGATGCCTAGCACCATGTTTAAACTTACTTTCTGGCTCAACGCTCCTTAGCAATATGCCCTCAAGAAATGTAGCTTCCTTAATGTTGTTTTTGGCGTTTTGTTGCCAAAGTTTCCTTTGCATTTCCTCATCGGTATAAAATCGTAAACGTATTTTCACTCCAAGCATGTTATGACGGCTGGACATTTTGCTTTACAAATCTGATAAAGAGATTGGAATGTTAGTAAAAACGTCACGTCTTTCACCATCTAAATCCGAACCGCCTTTTCTTTGAAAGAAACTGGATACAACTGTCGATAATATAAAAAAGGTGTTTAGTAGTTAGCTTTCTTTTCATTTCAAATACAGTTCATGACATTTATTTTACGAACACAGATTGTTTCTGATATTGCCGACTCATTCTTTAAGAACAGTATCTTTCTACGGTCCAGAAAAATCAGGAACAAAACGAGGACTATCTTCCTTGTACTTCTGAATGTATTGACGCTTGGGTAAATCAAATTTGTATATATGATTCAATTGTATATTCCAGTATATAATCACAATAATACCATTCTGGGAAATAATCTTCATCAGCCATTGTTCTTTGTCCCATTGAGAATTAAAATCAATAGTAACTCGAAGTTGATCACAAATATTTATGGAGAATGAAAGTAATTATAAATTTGTTTAACCCAGATATGTCAGGCAATGTTTTCCATCTAAGACAAGATCGATTACCTCATCCCAGAGCAGAGGGTCGCTTGTCTGGATACAGGCTACCACGTTCGGAAACAGTTCATATTCTGATGGTGCTTGGTGTTGGTACATCACCTGACAAGTTGTATCACAGCTAATGCGACCTAAATGCGTAAGCACAAGTCATTGTAGATAACTCACTCCATCCAATCCAGCTGTTATTGGTACCACCTAGTAATTCACGAGCCAACTCGCTCTATTCGTTAATATCTGAGGGATCTATTTTCGTACACAAATAATCTCTACTGCCTGAACTTCGCAGATGCCATAAATAATGCATGCGTTCAATCTTCAAGTATGTATGTGCTGATGAATCAATTGTTTGTATGTCATGCTCAGAAATGCCACTATCTACACTTAAGCGTGCTATAAAAAAAGGCGTTCAATTAGGTTTCCAAGTTAAGAATTGTAATGGAAACTGGGTTGCAAAATATAAATAAAAAAAAACCTTTTCACTAGCTTTAAGTTTGTGCTCAGGGTAGAAGAGAGCAATAACGAGCTCTGGGGTACGAAACACCCGGGCCTCTCCTAGTTCTTGTTTGAACAAACGTTTTCTTTTATGAAATTTAAAAGTGTTGTTAGGCCTGGGCTCCTTTACGGGTCCCGACCCTGGGGATATATTCCCACCCCCATCCCCGCCCTCTTGTCGGTCCTGTTTGTGCTGTATTAGAATAACGCACTCAAATGCAATTAGGCTAAAAGACTAGGAAATCAGAAGAGCGCAGATCTAATTGACGAAATTGATCACAATACTTCCCTCCATAACCGATCAATAGAAACAATGTATCTATTCATGGTAACGTGGGATTTGCTGATTCATAGATATGGAGTTAGATGAGCTCGTTTTCCTATTTAGATTAATAAATGTTAAAGAATGATGGCGATGCTAGTCATGGAAGTCATCAGATGCTGACATTAATAATTTAAACATTAATTTATTATACAAAATCTCGTATGAAATAATTTTATGAAAGAGAAGCGCCCACACGGATAATCTGAACCAGAAAAATTATTCTCTCATGAATCAAATAATGTAGCCTCTCTTTATTTACCACAGATTAGTTTCTTTCTCTGCTATATACAATTTGGATTAAACTTTGAAGAGTGTAACAAGAGGTATCTGATATTTATTTCCCATCCTAACTTACATAAAAACATGTTTATTCTGTTCTAATTATGTTGATCTGGCGGTTGACCCTATGTTCAATCCGTAGTTTCTTCTCAATACTCTGACTGGAACTATTTTGATGTTTTCATTGACGCAGCTATTATTCTTAGTTGAACTAAACCGAACTTCTATAAATAACAGCATAAATTCTATAAATAGCAGCATAAATTCTATAAATAGCAGCATGGTTTGAGTTCCATTCCCAATGCATACTGAACATGATTCGCAAAGCGTATAAAAACTCACGCTACTAATTCAGTTCCCATAGTAAACCTATGCAAAAACCATAATATTAAAAATTCAAAAACTTTAAATTTGTTGAGAACTCATGACCAAAACAAAATTTATCAGCATAGCTGAAACCTGATGACAGTTTATATGTATATAAAATATATAAACCGCCTTATTTTCTGGACCTACATATGTTTGAAGCATGTGCTTTCAATTCCCACGATCAGAACCGATCAATACAGAGAGCATTGCGCAAGAATTTCATGATATTATTTGGACCAATCATAATCAGATAAAGTGATATCTAAACGTCTTATTATTTGGACCAATCATAATCATATAAAGTGATATGAAAACGTGTTGTACTATTAAACATATTCAACTGCACACACTATCTGTTTAGTGTACAATTTATATTTTTGTGATTAGTGTTTAGGAATTAACATGCCCGTTCAAAATCAGATTTTTCATTTCTCTTCCCTGCATATATATGAATTATCGTTAGATACAAATCATTTTTAGTTTTCATACTGCACAGAACTAATCGTTAGTTATATTTCAGGAGAACGCATTCACACCGCCCCGGCTATTTCTGTGAAACAAAAATATGCGTTAAGATGCATGTCGGCACAGTAGTTTACAGAAAAATCATACATTTTGTTTCGCCAGAAATTTCTTCGCAAAACCGGTAAACTCAAACTATTCTGACCACATCGGGTTACACGTTCAAGTAACTGAGATGAATTATGATACACTAAACTTATCCCTATCAAATTATGTACATTCATTAATATAACATTCTGTTTTAAACAAATCCGTTCATTAGTACATATACTGTAAAATAAGGTGGTTTCCATAAATTAACACTGTGAATGCATCAAACTTTAAGTTTTACAAAGTAAACAAATCTACATCTGCAATTTTCTGACAAACCTATAGCCGTTGTCAAGTCATGTACCGTATCGCCTGTATGTCACTGCCAAGTCATGCACCGTATCGCCTGTAAATGTCACTGTCAAGCTATGCGCTGTAGCTCCTGAAATGTCACTGTCAAGTCATGCAATGTAACGCCTGTAAATGTCACTGTCAAGTCATGCAATGTAACGCCTGTAAATGTCACTGTCAAGTCATACACTGTAACGTCTGTAAATGTCACTGTCAAGTCATGCGCTGTAATTTCTGAAATGTCACTTTTAAGCCATACACTGTAACGCCTGTAAATGTCACTGTTAAGTTATGCGCTGTAGCTCCTGAAATGTCACTGTCAAGTCATGCAATGTAGCGCCTGTAAATGTCACTGTCAAGTCATGTTCTGTAACGTCTGTAAATGTCACTGTCAAGTCATGCGCTGTAACGTCTGTAAATGTCAGTGTCAAGCCATGCACTATAACGTCTGTAAATGTCACTGTCAAGCCATGCACTGTAACGCCTGTAAATGTCACTGTCAAGCGATGCACTGTAACGCCTGTAAATGTCACTGTCAAGTCATACACTGTAACGCCTTTAAATGTCACTGTCAAGTCATGCATTGCAACGCCTTTAAATGTCACTGTCAAGTCATGCACTGCAAAGTGAAATGTCACTGTCAAGTCATGCAATGTAGCGCCTGTAAATGTCACTGTCAAGTCATGCACTGTAACGTCTGTAAATGTCACTGTCAAGTCATGCGCTGTAACGTCTGTAAATGTCACTGTCAAGTTATGCAATGTAACGCCTGTAAATGTCATTGTCAAGTCATGCGCTGCAACGCCTTTAAATGTCATTGTCAAGTCATGCACTGTAACGCCTGTAAATATCACTGTCAAGTTATGCGCTGTAGCTCCTGAAATGTCTCTGTCAAATCATATACTGTTGCGCCTGTAAATGTCACTGTCAAGTCATGCACTGTAGCGCCTGTAAATCTCACTGTCAAGTCATGCACTGCAACGTCTCTAAATGTCACTGTCAAGTCATGCAATGTAGCGCCTGCAAATGTCACTGTCAAGTTATGCGCTGTAGCTCCTGAAATGTCACTGTCAAATCATGCACTGTTGCGCCTGTAAATGTCACTGTCAAGTCATGCACTGTAGCTCCTGAAATGTCACTGTCAAGTCATGCACTGCAACGTCTGTATATGTCACTGTAAAGTCATGCACTGCAACGTCTGTAAATGTCACTGTCAAGTCATGCACTGTAGCGCCTGTAAATGTTAAAATGTCCAGTACCTGTGACTGTGGCATAATAGTTAAATTAGGAACGTTTCAAAGCTGATCTCTTTAGTACTCGTACACAAGACAAGAAATTATATGATGAAATTATCAAATATATTGAAAATGCTATACGTAATGTGAAAAATGTACGTAAAAATTACTCTGATTCTGATATTCTCAGCTACCTTTCACCACGGCTCTGAAAAATGGAATACTAAGACACAGTCTGCCTTCAGATAACACACTAACAAGTAGGAGATATATCTCAGATACTAGCACAAAAAGGATTTTACAACACTGCAAGAACAACAAAAAAAAAAAAACATGCGGACAGGGATGGAGTCAACAAATGAGGACGTCATGTCTGTGTGACCCCAATCCAACTGGTTCACGCGAGGTAGTGTGGATCACATTACAGTATCCGAAAGAGTTGCGGCCAGTATTAATAGAGGAAGAATAAGCCTGGAAAAAATCCGGAAAGAACCACCGACCCACGAGAAGCTAATGGCGCGCTTTCATACATACCCACATTGGCCGAATCTGAGACACGAAGCCACGCAGACAGAGGTGAGATGGCAGTGATCCGTAACGGGAGAGCGCTTTAGACCTTCTGCCACTCCCAACATGCCTCCTTTTTGAATAAAACATTAGCTTAACTTCCTAATAGGAGCAAGTGGTTAGAGGTATCACGGTACCAATTGTTTTTCCATAGACCTCAATGCTAATATTTGGAGAGATAACTATATTTTCCTAATTTAGCGTGCATCTCACACACTGTTATAGAGAACAATATTAGATTGTCAATTTGACGATGACAAAACTAGGTACTCCAATGCATTTAAGAGAGATACCTCTGCTGGAACTAAACAGGGGTAGGAGTTATCTAGTCACAACATATCTATTTTCAGTCATGTGTATTACATTTTCAAAAAATCATAAAAAATACAAAATTTGATCTATTTAGGAATTAGCATAAATTCACATGTTGCCAAGAGGCTAAACTTTTTTTTAAGCCTAACAGAAAGTACAACTGTTACATAATCCACCAATCATAGCTAGTGTTGTTGTTTATTTCTGATTGTAATAGACCCTACACCTTAAGCTCCACCCACATGGACTTGCGCAATTGGTACCGTTATACCTATATAACAGGAGTCACTGTGTGAGAGGCAGTACGGACTGGCAGCCCATTAAAGGCTGGCGTCACTAATACGTACCCTCCTGCCACACCTCACAGGCACAAAATACACAACGTTTGACACTCACAAACAGAAAATTTCGTTAATCATTTTTCTTTACTTGCTAGGACATTAAAAAGAAAGAAAGAAATACAACTCGAATATTTGATCCATCTATATCAGCCCTGAACATAACTAATTTTGGGTAAATGACACGAACTACGCATACAAAAAACGGATAAAAATGGATCCCTGGCAAGTATCACCAACTGTATAAGGGTGTGATGTATCGAAGTTTAAATAAGCATCGAAGTTAAATGGACTGAGCATTCAGATTTTAAGACATTTTGGTCGGGGAGTCTTTGGAAACGGTCATTTATTCCTAATTTCTAAAATATCATTGTTAAAATTTAAAACGGGCCAGTGCTTTGATTCAATGAAATTGACCAGATATCCATACACAGTTTTGAGAAAGAGACAGATGAACTTCCTATCTGTGTTAAATCGTCATTCTTCAAAGGAAAAAGTTATAAAACGTAGTTCTCAGTGTTACGTATATTTGATTTAAATCATTTAATTTTGTTTGTCAGATTCAAATTTGACATTTTGGGTTTAAAATTAGTTAGTTGGGAGAAATTTTCTTGAAATGGATGACCTATATACTTTACAAGTAAACACCAGATGTTAACCTCATTTTCTGACCTTGCTTCAGAGTGTAAACAAGGTTCTAAAATGATTGGTTGATTCCAAGGACATTAGAGCTTTATTTTAAAATGATTCGTTGATTACAAGGACAAGATGGAGTAAAGTATAAACATCTTTCTAATTTAGTTGGGTCATAAGATGTTTGAGTGATTTCATGAACGTGAGATTGTTCTGAGAAATTTTGGAAACAGTTATTTAAATTATTGTTTGGGAGAGAACAGTTCAGTAGTCAGTCTGGGCTTTGGAATACAAACATGTGTGTATTATTGTTTGAGTGTAAATTATTCGTTTGGGATCAAGAGGAATTTATTGTGTTATTTATCTAGAAATTACTTGTGCTCATTTGGATTGTTATAAAACTAAAACTGACTTCATCATGCGACATCGTCGTCCATATTGGATTACATCGTCAAGATTCGAACCGGGAACTATTAGGACATTTTATTATCAGGACTCTTGCAATTCCACTAGTGGATTATATTGTGAATTCTCTTTTGGGTTAATTTTTGGACTTGATTCTCTAAAACCGTAAGTTTATTTTTTTTCTTTTATGAAAATATTTGTACTCAATAAATTGTTTGTTAAATTTTACAAGCTTGTTATTTTCACTTCTTTCTATGTTGCTGCTTATTCGAGCCTAAGCACGTAGCATCAGACATTCTGACTGACAAAACCAACGAGTGTCTTGGGAATTTGTTTTATAGAAACCACTGCTAATGATTCGCCGAGTGAAATTAAGGCGTATGTCTTGGAAGTAATGTGAATTTAAACTGACAACCTTGATCGAAATTCTGTAGTCCGAAAGTTTCTGAGAGTGAGACAAGTTGGCTCCGAGGTAGCATAGGAAAATAATAGTGTTTTCATTGTTAAACAAGAATGGGACCAGGTGTTTAGTGCTGGATGCACAATTTCTAAAGTTAACAGTATTAAGGTACTCAATTTTAATTTCATGTAATATTCTATTTTCCTTCATTCTTTGTTGTATGCAAACTCTTTTGATTTGCCTAGGTTACATATTATTTATCGTTTATTGAATTTCATGGAAATGTGTTGATGCTAGAGTTGCTATGCAATTTATCTTATTTAATTTTACAGTTATTAGTTCATTAACAGAATTGATTGCATGCGATCAAAATGTTCATATGGGTAGGAATTCATGTGATTATATGAAATAAATATGAAATAATTTTCTTTATCAGTTAGGATGATAATGATTATCGTGAGTTAATAATAACTACCTATTATATATACCTTTGTAATGTTTAAATAATCTGGAAGTGATTAGGGATCTGTGACGTGTATGCAATAGCTATCGAACATGTAGTAGCATACAGTAAAGTTTCCATAGAAAACTTACGTGGTAAGGTATGACCAGTTAACTGCTGTAGGTAGGCTTTACGCAGCGTTTGAATAGCTTGTGTGTTCTGAGTAACGTAAGAGAAGGAATTTTATGTACATCTAGAAAGTGGTACATTCAGCGATTTAGGGATAATTTTGTTCTTTATGGAAACGATTTTCCGAGGGAGATGGAGATTCGACTTTCCAAAGACGGAGTCCGAAGTAAAAGATAATTGACGAGTGAAGTCCGGAAAAAGGGAGAAGTGATGTGGGAAGTCCGAAAGGAGGAAATGACGATTTCAGAGTACAATCTAGGAAGTTCAAGAAGGACGAGACAGTCGGAATAGGAATACTCGAGGAAATATGAAACTTTGGAACACGGTCGAGAGGAAGGTGATGCAATCAGTCGTTCTCTTTTCACTGCACGATTTGATGTTGAAATAAATCCATATTATACACTATTAAATCCTGTTGACAAAATTTAAGTTGAGTTGAAATTACCACTATTAATTTGTTTGATTAATTTTGTTTTTGTAGGGGCTGGTATTGCATTCTTCAAAATGATCTTGCTCAGTTTTCTTTTGATCTTCTTTGTTTCACTGACATCGGGTCATAATATCGAGGGAGGTCATTCCCTTATTAAAAGGGAGATGTTACAAAGGGAAAGGAAACCAGCCAAAAGGTGTAATGCCCGAGGAGGGAATTAAATTCTCGAATAACGTAGGCCGGAGATAGAAAGATGTGTGTGATATAGATTTTTAACGAAAGGTTTTCAAAAGTTTCAGTCATATCGCTATGATGTCTGCAGTGTGGCAGTTTGTAGGGATATGCAGCACTAGGGTATCATGCCGCAGACATTTAGCATGATGTCCATCTCCCCAGTCACATTATCCTGACACCAGGCAAACCATTTCTAACACTAACCTCTTAGTGATGAGTACTTATCGAGGCAGCTGTTAGTACCATTTTTATAAGTCTGTGGTGTGAGTCGGCCAGGGTTCGAATTCGCGATTTTTCGTATCCGAGGCGGACTCTCTTACCACTTTGACCACCGGAGCTGTCTGGAAACATGCAAAGCAATAGGAATTTAACCATGTGCAAATCTGTGAAAAACAAAGTCGAACCTTTATTTCGAAAATATAAAATGAAACTTTTTTCTTCAAATTTCTCTGGCATTTTTAACAAAAATGCCCAAATGAACATGTGGAGGGAGGGACTAAGCATATAAAAGCTTTAAGAGTTCAGCAAAACTGAGTCGTCTAAAGGACTCTCAGTGTAATCATAACTGAGGGTCCAAGGGGTGTCCCCACCAAAAAGCCACGTCAAAAGATGTTACAATATACCCAATTTTATATTCCCCTTGAACCACAAATTGCTACCTGTTAAATTCTCTTTATGGCCCAGACTCCCATGTTAAATATTCCGTATGCCACAGTGAGTATCTTCATAAAACCATATGCTTAAAGTTAATTTACCCTTCCCAACCCATGCACCAGAGAGATTCATACAACTGCTCGCATCATAATATTAAAAAGCGTAAATAAAGAGACTATACGACATGCAAAACATTCCTTGAGAACTTAAATCCGAAACACCCTAAAGAAGGACACTTGTTTAAAATATAGGTTTAAGTCTGTCACTTCTCAGAACTGTTTGAGAGTTGGATTACGCAATCTCAAAGAGTTTCACGTTCTTGATGGAGAAGGAGTGTGAAAATCAACACCAATTGCCTTTTTTGAAGATTAGAAAGTATCAACACTTTCAACCAACATATAGATGTTGTTCGGGCACAGCATACGGACCCTCATTATATATGACCATTGCCGCAGTATGATCAATGTGTATCAACCAAGGTCTGTTATTATCCTCTAAGAAAATCCATAAAAGAACCAAACCCCGTTAAAAACCAACCGTTTCTTCTGCCTTCGGTTAATGTGTGTGTGTGTGTGTGTGTTTGTTATCTGGATTTTTAATGTAGCTTTATAAAATTATTAAGTCATATCACTACGATGTATGTTGTGTGGCAGTTTAGAGAGAACGAGTGTTGATATATGTGGTCAGTAAGTTTCAGACTTATTTAGCGATGATTATTTTGACAGTATATGGAGACAAGACTAATCGCAGATTAATTCTACATTCCAGGCAGCAGATCCAAGTGAGTCTAATAAAACAGTTAGTTAAACAAACAAGTTTTAGTGATAATAATAACTATCAATTCAATTCATGCCAGCAGGTTTCAATGAAGAGAATACATGTAACTAAACATTTACGCCATAGCGAAGAGAATGACTACAAATGACTTGGCACCAAATAACCTACATATTTAGATGTGCAGTAAATCATTAAACTAAAATAAATTATTCAGATATTTACGGGTTGACTGCTTCATAGACCAGTACATTCCTAGGAAAACATTCCCATAGCTACAATATAACTTGCGCCTGGATGATGAAACACCTAATAAATGTTCATTAACTCAGACTTTGTTGCAATTGCGAATGCACAATATTACTGCGGCATATATCAATATGTCCATACGCATAAAAGTATCATTCTTTTTTATCACACGAATGTAACATTGCATCAAATGGTTAAATGAAAAGTAATACTAAACGTATTTTTGCACATGCATTAATAATGTGCTATTAATTGTATCGAACTATCGAGCAATTTTGTACGTTACTTGTTTTAGGCTCATTTGTGCAATGCTTCTTCAAACATAATCCTAAACGTCAAATTATTTTACAAGTTCTAAAATAAACCTGGATTTAAACTTCACCATCTTTTTCGCTTAGTTAGATTTCAAAAGCAAAACAAACAATTATGTCGCAAGAAAATCAGGTTGCTATATGCGCGATATTCTTGAGAGGTCCAACGTGAGTTATGAGGGGATCAATTGGGGCCTTACCTGCTATGTTCAGGCTGGAATAGATGGTATACATTGATTGACCATTTTTTATTCGGCAGCATTTAATCGACAATATACGTGTTACATGGATCACTGCGGCTTACGCATTATTGATGTAAAACAAATTACAGCATATACGAGCGGGCAATAAAGAACTAAGCAAATTTGTTTTGTTGTGGATTCGAATGGTCTTACAGGACAGAGCATGAATGAAGAAATAGTTCGAGAAATCTAACCATTTCGAATAGAATTGTAGTATACGACATATTAACTGTCCCAGGAATATGCCACTCTGATGACATAATGTTCCATTTAAAACAACACGGTCAGTTTTGTTAGGACACGTCAATATACTCATGGCAGATAGAGCTTTATATACTGTATTATCGATCTCCACTATTCTATTTTTAACGTCTCAAGAATGTCTGAAATTGATCGAATGAATGTAGCATAGTCCTGAAGAAGATTAAATACACGAAATAATTGATCAAAATTTTAAAACATGCTGTTTATGGTCTATTGTTGTGCAGATTCTATATTTGTTAGTTGTTGCACGATGTATACGCATGTCTTCGTAGAATTCATCTTTAAGGAAAGCTATGCAAAGAAAGTCGAAATACGTAGAGACACACAAAACGCGTAAAGCTAAAAACTTAATTCCACCTAGAAATATCTTCGTCAATACTATGCTATTGATATGAAAACTAGCAGAGTTTAGAAATGTTGCCATTGCATATTCTTCCAGAATCTGTCTCAGTTTTATAGACTCAAAAATATAATTAGCCGCCTTCATTACTTATTTCATTACTTGTCATATTCTCCGCAGAAAACTAACAAATTATAATACCATTTACTTTTCTTATGTGTATGAATATACGAGTGGTGGAACAATTAATCTTTCTCAAGTTAAATATAATATCATAAATAATACAATCACTCTCCGAAGAGACCTGATCTGGAATATTTTCTATAAGTCATCAATCCGCTTGATATCAATGGTGATTATAGGTTGAAGGAGGTGTGAATGGGCTAGCCATATGGGGATTGTATTTGAGTTCCAGAAGGAAAATCGAAAATTTAATGTCACTTAATCAAACCAACCCGAACCTTCCACTGCTAAAAGGTATTAGATTTAATGACACAAACATTTATGAAATGAATAACGTATTTGTTAGCTTCTCTTTTCACTTTATTTAGGGCAAGACGTAAAATGACGTAAACATATTTATGTACCTCAACATCTCTATATTTGAAAAGTTCAGAATGGTTTTTATGTATTTCTTGTTTTTCTCTACTGTAAATAAGTTGAATGCTGACATATAGACAAAATAATGTAACAGCTGCGCGTGCAGCACACCAGACACCCGCAAATATATGCGTGTGACGCAAAATACAAAATGACAGTAACTAAAAAAATGTCGGATTAAAAAAAAATGTCGGATTAAAAAACCATTCTACTACTGAGCAAGAGCTGTCTGCTAAATCCAAGAACTCTTAGGGTATTCTCTGATCGATATCGAGTATGAATCGGGCAAAGTTTACATGTGTAATACTCTTAGGGTATTCTCTGGTCGATATCGAGTCCGAATCGGGCAAAGTTTACATATGTAATACTCTTAGGGTATTCTCTGGTCTATATCGAGTCCGAATCGGGCAAAGTTTACATATGTAATATTCTTACGGTATACGCTGGTCGATATCGAGTCCGAATCGGGCAAAGTTTACATATGTAATATTCTTACGGTATTCTCTGGTCGATATCGAGTCCGAATTGGGCAAAGTTTGCAAATGTAATACTCTTTGGGTATTCTCTGGTCGATATCGAGTCCGAATCGGGCAATGTTTACATATGCAATATTCTTACGATATTCTCTGGTCGATATCAAGTCCGAATCGGGCAATGTTTACATATGTAATATTCTTACGGTATTCTCTGGTCGATTTCAAGATCAAATCGGGCAAAGTTTACAAATATAATACTCTTAGGATAGTATCTGGTCGATATCAAATCCGAATTGGGCAAAGGTTGCAAATGTATACTCTTTGGGTATTCTCTGGTCGATATCAAGGCCAAATCGGGCACAGTGTACAAATGTAATACTCTTAGGATATTATCTGGTCGATATCAAGTCCGAATTGGGCAAAGTTTACAAATATAATACTCTTAGGGTATTATCTGGTCGATATCAAGACCAAATCGGGCAAAGTTTACAAATATAATACTCTTAGGATAGTATCTGGTCGATATCAAATCCGAATTGGGCAAAGTTTGCAAATGTAATACTCTTTGGGTATTCTCTGGTTGATATCAAGGCCGAATCGGGCACAGTTTACAAATGTAATACTCTTAGAATATTATCTGGTCGATATCAAGTCCGAATTGGGCAAAGTTTACAAATATAATACTCTTAGGGTATTATCTGGTCGATATCAAGACCAAATCGGGCAAAGTTTAAAGATGTAATACTCTTTGGGTATTATCTGGTCAATATCAAGATCGAATTGGGCAAAGTTAACAAATATAATACTCTTTGGGTATGTTCTGGTCGAAATCAAGATGGCAAAGTTTACAGATGTAATACTCTTAGGGAATTGTTTGTCGATATCAAATATGAATCGGGCAAAATGTACAAATCTACTATTTTTTAATATCCTTCAATTTTGTGAAGGACCGTTTCTGTGCGTTTGGTGAGAGGAACGTGACTGCTGTATAGGAGACTACTGTTGAAAATGCCTAACACACACTGGAAGACAATGCTATTATCGCAGGCATTTAATCATCAGCTTTTTATATAATAATTAGAAGTTCTGAAAGGTTTGTGCAAGATGGGTCCCGCTTTTGTTGACGGTTGATACAAAAATATTGGGATCGGACTGAAATCGCCAAGCAGCTACTCTTTTGATATTAAAGATAGACCAGAGACGTTTTTCAAAGAGATTGTCACAGATGATGAAACATTGATCTACTGTCTTGAACTCGACTCAAAAGAAAACAAAAAATCTGAATCGGAGGAAATGAGCAGACACCACAAATCGTCTCAAGGAGATGGACTATCTTCAGGGCTGTATACGTATGCTTTATTAATAGAGAAACAAATTGACAAGATTCTTTGTTACGAGTTTAGGCTGTAATAAACGATAACACAGAAAGAGTGAAGACAACAAGATATCATAAATTAAACAAATAATTTATATCCCTGGAAATAAAATGTAACAATAAATAAAAAAAATAGTTTTAAGAAGCAAATCCATACATAATCCAAGAATAATCCACAAATTAAAATGCAAAAATCTCAGTAATGGCATGTTCTGATAGATTCAGGTTTGAGTCATGTTGGAAAATCCAAGATGGAAGACGATGACGCATGATGAAGTATGTTTTGTGCTAATCTACAGTTCCTTGTAGAAACAATATTAACGCTCCGGTGTTGAAAATGCGAATACTATTTTAATAAACTGCCTTTGTTCAAAATTATGTACGAGCACATCAAATATTTCCAGATATTCTAAGTTATCCTTTAAAATCTAACTGAAATAAAGAAAAGCTGACTTGGATTTTTTTAAAAACACTGGCTACAACAAAAGAAAATGACTAAAACTCATTTGTTAAAGCCCTAAATTAAATATAACAAAGATAATATACAACAGAGACTATATCGTATTCTAATACAGTTTCAAAAACTTCCACACATTGCAAAATCACGAAGGGAAAATGAGTCACGTGATCGTGCTTAAATCACGTACTCCTAGCATGACTCTGATGAGAACCAATCATTATCACTCCAAGAAAAAAGTTGTATACCTCTTCACTAGTCACATCTTGATCTTGACAACAACCAGTCTAAAGTACAAATGAAACCTGTTTCCGTGGTTTCCACTAAACTTAAATGAAGGTCAGGATCTACGTCAAAATTATTTGTTTATCAACGAATATTCAGGTCAACCGATTTTCTGAGAGAAAAACAAACACATCATCTCTAGTGAATAAATTTAAATTACAATAACATGTAATGAAAATTAAAAAAATGAATTTAAAACTGACAAACAATTTCAAACTAAAACAAATATATATCAAACCAGATATACGTAACAATCCAACTAAATGGAAATATTTTATCTTTCAAATATTTTTTCTTCTTTTCTAACCTTCATTGGTATCGTCCATCACTTAACTATCACCATATACATACAAATTATTCCTGGCAGTCGCTTTAACGTAATTCTTCATGTTGTTGATTTTTTTCCTCCTAAAAGTTGATTTAATATAATTGTTTATGTTGTTAATTTTTTTACGAAAGTTGTTCTATCATATTATCATATTTTTTTCGTTTTGTTCACTGTAGTTGAGATTCTTACCTAATTTATCATTGGGACTGATGGTAACCATTTTAGATACGATACATAAAAGACTAAACGAGAAATTTAGAAATTAAGTTCGTTTTTCTGTTACTGGGTTATTTGCGTCATTGAATTGCAAAAGAGCCAGCCATTAACTCATCTTGGATCTTCTAGTTGTTGTTTTCGTAAGTGAGGTTTAAGATAGCGCAACTATATACAATAGTACCAACAGGTAAAGATGTTAATACATTGATACTTGCCAAGGAACCGCGCTTGTAGACGAGTAAAGCACACACGAACGTGTAGACTGTATCTATGATTTAAGTATGGTAGAACAAAGACTTTCTGTTGTTGGAGAACTGCATGTAAACAAATATTATCTTGTTAACAAGATTTTCGAAACCTGCATACGGTAAACACACACACACACACACACACACACACACACACACACACACACACTTTGGTGAAAACACGTGAAAAGACGGATTGCCAAATGTTGTTGTAAACCTGTATGATACTCAGGAAAATGATACTAAGTCCTCCATCTGTCAATCTTTGTTTTTAGACGCCCATGAGGCATGCGTTTGTCACATTCTACAGAACGATTGTATTGTGGACACCTAGAAGTCATGCGTGTGTCAAACTCTACATGCACATTGTATGGTTTGTTTCAATTTCTTCATATAATTCTATCCTGCTTTATAATGTCACAGACAAGGAACAGACAATATTGTCATTAACAGACAAAGAACAGACAATGTTGCCATCAACAGAAGATATAAACTATTTTAATATTGCCTGCATCTGGCAAGTAACATGGGTGCTTTTGATGTTTTCCTGCTGTTGTTTTTTCTGTCATGTTTGTTATAGTTTGTGTTTAAATCATACTACATGGCTTTCAACCAAAGAGTGACCTATTTCTAACTTCAACAGTATAAACCAAGTGTTTGAATTTTACATCTCATCAAAGTAATTTTTTTAACAAGTACTTGTGTGAAAGATTGACGCTAGTATAAATAAGGTTTCTTTGTTGACATTCTTATAACAGTTTGTTTTCTTGATGACAATGAAAGTAAAGATACAACGGGAATATTATCATCATAATTCAGCATTATTAAATATAATCCATCCAAAATTCATACACATATTTACTGACGTTTGCAAAACAATATTGTAATAACTAAAAATAACGAACAGATTCACATAACATAACTGTCAATAAAATGTATAGGTCCACAGTAAAAAGTAAAAACAAACTCAAAAGACCGAATAGAAACGCTACAGTTTGAACATTTTGGAATTTAAACGAAGTGTGCAGGTTATGAACTACTACATATCATCTCCATCGTGGTGTTTATAGTCATCCAAGAGTTATCCCTGTTGTGCTCTAAGAGTTATCATCGTTGTGCTATAAATATCAATCTCAGCGGCATAATTATTTCTGACATTCGAACAAAGAATATCCTTGATCCAGTTAAGGAATTATATATTTGCCACATCTCAACCAGAGCAGATGAAGGAAACATTCTTTTAAGACCTGTTGTAGCAGGTCAGTTAACTTGAACTATTATTTACTCAGAGCTTTCCAGAACAGAAAAGTAAACTCAGCGAAGACAGAGCGGTATTTGATGTTGTTGTTGTTGTACGGCTTAACGCCATTTTTTCAGCACACGATAGACTATATATGGCGGCCAGTATTAATGGTGGAGGAAGAGCCCGGGTAAATCACCGGAAAGAGCCACCGATCCACGACAAGCTACTGGCAAGCTTTCTCACATACCAACACTGGCCGAATCGTAGACTCGAATCCACGCTGACTGAGGTGAGATGGCAGTGATCCGTAACGGAGAGCACTTTAGACCACTCGGCCACTCCTATACTAGCGTGTGGCCCCCTGGAATCGTTTAAGTTGCTTTTAGAAAGAAACTTTTAAAGTTATGCACTATGCCAAATATGAGCTGGTATATTCTGAGAAGAAAACAGTTACAAATAAATATTACATAATACTAATGACCAGCGGACATCTCGTGTACATAGGTTTTGCAGTCTGATTCAGACTTAGATTAACACGTATATGCACGTTATTGAAAAAAACGATCTTTTCAACATGTCTGAGATGCATGTTGAACAAATATTAAGTTATACTAAAAGCAATAAAGAGACTCACAACGGCAGTCGTATATTATGAATGAATCATGGGCAGATTGTGTGTTGAAAGGATTATTCAATACACGCGTCCTTGAATAATATAATGGTTTGAGAAAGAATAATTAGCAATTCATGGCAAAACAAGTGTCAAATATTTATTGAAATTAATAACACAACTGTGAAGTGGCCAATTTTAGCCGATCTATTAATAAACCATTAGGTGAGACCAGATAGCCATTAGTTAGATTTATGATGACACCCTATGTCAAAACGGGGATCTGTATCGTAGGAGGCGGACGTTGTACTAATTAAACGTTGTTTACACAGCAGCTGGGCTGACTGCTGGCGACATTTTTAAGTTTCATTTCTCACGAAAAGTGTCAGAATTGAGAAAATGCAGAGATTCTATTACTTAAAACCAAACATGTCATATTGACCATGACGTAAGCGACTTTTAGAGAAAAGCGGGAGAAAATACATTTTATTTTGATTGGTCAAGGTTAAATAAGGGGTGTGTTTTCACCCGAAGATCTTTAGAACATAATATCGCACCAGCTAAATTAGAAGCCAATCTTGAAAATTTCTCTGCAAGAGAGGACCAGTGGTAGAATTATTTAGTAAAGGCTCCGGATGTTATTTTAGAGAAGTACATCCGTTAAATCCTAGTCCAGGAAAGAAAGCGCCAAACTAAGGAAGGTACACACCAAAAACACAAAGGTACTGTCGCGATTCCATGTATATTGTTGATCCAATTTATATCATGTTTGCTTAGTTTACAGGTCTGCATGATTTCGTTTGATACATTTGTATAATTGATTTAATTTGATACATTTGTATAATAATGTGTTTTGTTCTTGCATGAATTCATTTGATACATTTGTATAATAATGTGTTTTTTATTATGAATCGGAATTCTTACCTTAATTCTTAGTTAAGAATGACGTAGTGTTAATTTATGTCGTAAAAACACTATGCTGAGTTATGGATAGGGAGTGTTACGTTAATTCTTGAATTTACCATATGGTTTGAATAATGACTATGTTCTAAGAATTTAATGTATTACGTTAGTAAGGGGTTACAAGAATACATGTGAATTCACCGAATTTTGATTTCATAGATAATTTAGCGACAGTGTATACGATTCAACGCCTGGCTGTGTAGTACGCTAATGTATTACGTCAAGGCAAAACGAATTAATTATGTGTTTAACTACCGTCATTTGAGGACATGTTACTAGCCGTAAAGTTGTTACTGGCACACTTTCTCACATCCACACATTAGCCGAATGGAATTTATATAAAGGTGGGCATGCGTGGGGGTTGGGGTAGGGTGGGTGTAAATAATAAATTCTAGATAAGTCCTTAGATTTTTTTACTTGACTCATATAATATACACAATATTTAATCTTAAAGGAAAGAGATTAATTAGACTATTTAATTTACTTTCAATCAGACTTCATGACTACACATTTACTTTCCTAGGAAAGACATTAATTTAACTATTTAATTTGCTTTAGAAAAGACTTTATGACTACACATTTACTTACTACGAATTTAGTAGTACCGCTCCGGTGGCCAAGTGGTTAGAACATCCGCCGCGGAAACGGGAGGTCGTGGGTTTATCCCCGGCTGAGTTATACCAAAGACTTACAATAATGATAATAACAGCTGCCTCACTTGGCGCTCAGCATTAAGAGGTTAGTGTTAGGACAAGTCGGCCTGGTGTCAGGATAATGTGACTGGTTGGGACATCATGCTACATGTCAGCAGCATGATGCCCAAGTGAAAGACATCACTATAACCTGCCTCACTGCAGACATCGTAGCGATATGACTGAAAAATGGTTAAAGCTACGTTAAAAGTCTTAATCAAAGAAGCAAACAAACGAATTTAGTAAAGGGAGGATTACCAATGTTTGATTTAAAAGGTCATTTTACTTGCTAATAGATGGTATGCCTTCAAAGAATAATAGGTATTAATTTTAAATTTCTTCATATCAGTTCATCCAGAACCACTCACAAACGTCAGAAAAGTTGACAAAATTGGATATATCGGCACGTGACTGTCATTCAGCGAACGATTTAGGGGTGGCCTAGTTCATATCGCTATGATGTCTGCAGTGTGACAGTTTATAGTGATATCTTGCACTGCGGCATCATGCCACAGACATGTAGAGAGGCAGCTGTAAGTACAATTTTATAAGTTTTTGGTATGATTTGACCGTGGTTCGAACATTCGACCTCCCAAATCAAAGGCGGACGCTTTAAAAACTTCGGGTACCGGAGTGGTTGATTTTTATATCAATTTAAACGACGTAAATATTTTCTTTGATTTTATACTTTTGAGGCATAAACCATCAATAATGCATGTATGTTCACTCCATTCTCTTCCAATACCAATAACGGCTGCATCGATATAAAGAAGTTCCAAACGTTTACAATAAGTTTAGGATAGCAACTTTGTTAATACCGGTACATATATCGTTTGAAAGTGTGTATATTCTCAAGTTAATGCCGTTTTCATACAATAATAAAGCGATGTCTTTCATATTTATTATTGCATATACATTGCATGAGCAAATGGATGCAGTGTAGGTCATGGGGTACTAGTGTTATGGAAACATCACAAAGGTCGTGTCCAGCACACGCATGCGCCCTTGAAACGAAATATTTGAATGAATGTGTCCAATTGGAAGATGTGTATTGTATATTTATGTTATCTTTGCATTCAAATGTGACGTTTTGAGTAGCCTTTGTAAGCTTGCAGTCTAGTTAGGTAACATATGCTACATTTAATTTTCTATTTTCACTTACATTCGTTTTGTAAGACAATACTCATGAATACCCGACTTCTTCGTCGTTTAAGACATGATTATAATTGTGTTGAGTGAAAATTACTACTTATAAAACTGTGTTTAGTCTAGAGGGTTTTCATTCCTAAAAGAGTGTGCCGTGTTGTATACGAAGCTGCATACGATGCAGGTTGGTATCGGATGCCGTTTGGGTAACATTTTGTTTGGTTTACGATGCCGTTTGGGCAACATGCCGTTTGGTATAAGATGCCGTTTGGGTAACATGCCGTTTGGTATATGATGCCGTTTGGGTAAGATGTCGTTTGGTTTACGATGCCATTTGGGTATCATGCCGTTTTGTATATGTGGTCGTTTGGGTAACATGCCGTTTGATATACGATGCCATTTTGGTAACATGCCGTTTGGTATACGATGCCGTTTGGGTAACATACCGTTTGGTATACTATGCCGTTTGGATAACACAGAAAAGCAAATTGAAATTGATAAAATAGGTAAAGTTATTGATAATTTGGATGATTCGTGTAGAACTTCTTAGACTAAAGGTTAAGACCTGAAAGCTATATTTTGTTGTTAATAGTTCCATTTCTTGATGGCGCCTCTACATTGATTACATTTGTTTAGCTCTATAGCCTTGGCACATTTTAGTTCCGTCCATCCTGAGGGGTGGTGATGATGAAATAGAAGAAAAACAGTAAATAAAGCTAAAAATGGAAATATGTTAAATTAAGACTCATAAGGGGACATACATTACCAAAATGGGAAAGAACGTTGTTCCAAAAGGCTTGATGTCACTGTGGCGATGAAAGTGGTTTCTCCACCGAGAGGATATAATTTTTCTCCCACTCATATATTTCAATACCTCATTATGAAATATGCGTTATTTTGCCTCATTATTCTAATGTAGGTGTTTTCCGAGGGCTATCAAAGAAATGAGTGAGATAAAATAATAACCTATGCTGGTTGCTGAATAGTCAGTGGATAATAAGGCCTGTGTTACAAGTAATATGATAAATAATCATCTTTCTGCAGAACAATGCGTTTAAGAACATCAAACTTTCGTTTCAATGACTTATTTAAGATCTGGTAGAAACACTGGCTAATGTCAGATGTTTTTTGTTTCCTAAATGAGTTTCGCAGCTCTATGGAATATATGGAACTTGCCAACACAGCTTAAACAAAGCATAAACTATGCGTTATTTAGTATTCATACAATAGTATGAACGTGTCTTTGTTTTTTTTATAGGGAGAATAAGTAGATTACGAAAATAATTATTGATAGATTCGTAGAACACGATTGGCCTAAACTGCTGTACTTGTAATTCCAGTAGCTCCTTTTTTATTCTTCATTTCATAATTACGATATTGATCTCACGTAATAATGATGAGTGTAGTGAGGGAAAAGTTTATTCATTTTTATCAAATTAATAGAACAAAATATATCCAGTATCAGAAATAGGAAGTGTTTGTAGACATTTGTATGATGGTGTTTATTAGAATGGTTTTGATCAGTACATCTCTAACATGGTGTCACATATAACATACGTCCTGTTCGATCTGAAAGGTTCACATATGTTTGCTGTTAGAACCCAAATAGTCTTTTTAGAAAACTGTTCTAGAGAGGTTTGTTTGGATTATTTTTTTGTTGCAGAAAATGTAGTTTTATTGTCATTTGTTTTTAATTCTGTTTTGTAAATACCAGGAGTTGTCAGTGTTTATTAAATAAATACTGTAATATTTGTGTAAATAGAGTGTTGCGAGAATATCTTCACGCACAAATATGTCTAGTCATCTGAGTAGAAAATGTAAATATTTTGTAATATCTAGTTATTTTGTGATACGTTTAGACTGCTGATGCATTAGATATGCTACACGCATGTAAGCCATAAACTTTCATTTTCTTCTGGTACTAAAGCAGTGAACATGGAAAGTCTAGCGAGAACAGGCAATAAATCTGTTCATCGCGTGACGAAATGTAAATAATAACACCACCTCAATCCTATCGGAACACGGTTGAATAGTAACCATGCACTTGCATTGTTTTTGTCCGCAGCTACTTCCTGGTCGAAATATGTGAAAGTAAACAAGAAGAAATAGTTTCGAAACTAATTGACGACGATTTTTCGCCAGCGCATAAAAGAAAAGGGAAGAAAGCCCCCCATAATTTATAAAGGCTGTAAAAGAGTTTTAAACCGTAATACAGTTTGCTGACTGTTGAAAGCAGATCGCGAAAAGCTTGCGCGAGGAACTGAATTCATGTACCTGACATAAATGGTGAATCTATTGCTGATTATCACGAGGTAGCATCTATTCGGGTATGCATACATGAAAGAGACGGTGGCACAGTTCATATAAATCCTGAGTACGCGAAAAAAACATTCTCTCTGCTGGAAAGGGGCGGCCAATCCTTGATTTCATTACAGCTATTTCTTTCATCGAAAGGAAACCATGATAGTAGTTTTCAACATTTTTGACATGAAAATAAAGAATATAAATGCATACAGAGGCCCTGAATTTTTTCTTTTGTAAAATTAGCACTCCTTACCTCCAAAAATCTATATCGGGAAGCTTATTACAGTAGATACAGTAGATATCAGAGATATCAGAGATGTCAGAGATATCAGAGATATCAGAGATGCAGAGCATGTTCTTGTTTCTTTCATTTTAATGCTTATGTTCTATTCATGCCTTTTTCAAGTGAATTTGAATGGTTCTATTATTTGACTTAAATTCCTGTAAACGATTATATCGATTAAACAATGTACAAGATAAATTGCCGTTTTCGAATGCAATGGCAACGAACACATTACTGTAATTGAAGCTATGAGGAAAACTTGCGAAGCAAGGAAATAAAGTAAAACTGAGCCAGATGATCGGTTGGGACAAAAACTAGAAAGAGAGGTCTACCGGCACATATGCTGTATCGTATTAAAGTTAGCTGGTTATTAACCTGTTTACAGGCCACGTTAATAACAACCCAGTTTAGTAATGACAGCACTCTCCAACACTCTTGGGCTGCTTTTCTATATAACTCATTTGAACTTCAAGCTCATATAATCCCTATACTTAAAACGATAACTAAGAAAACAATTTATTCGTACCGAAATGCTATATAATTATTCGGAATCATGTAGATAAAGGTACTCATTTTGAAAAAAAAATGCTATACAATCGATGTGGCCTCACTGTAAATGATATCAATTCTTTTAGAAAAATGCGATTAGTTTATTTAAATTTAATTGATTCCACACAGTTGGAAGAGGAGCACCAAACGTTTAATTAAAACATGTAACGGAAATGCCGATACGAAGACAAATGTGTCAATGAAAATGTAACACGAGAAAAATTATCTTGCATTGATCAAAACACAAAACTTTTAGATTATTATCTCAGCTGGCTAATACACAGTACGAACGTATCATGCCACACACACGGTACAAATACATCAGGCCATATATCCACGGAAAGAAAGTACCAAGCCAACCACACGGTACAAATACATCAGGCCATATATCCACGGAAAGAAAGTACCAAGCCACCCACACGGTACAAATACATCAGGCCATATATCCACGGAAAGAAAGTACCAAGACACCCACACGGTAAGAATACATCAGGCCATATATCCACGGAAAGAAAGTACCAAGCCACCCACACGGTACAAATACATCAGACCATATATCCACGGAAAGAAAGTACCAAGCCACCCACACGGTAAGAATACATTGGGCCATGTACACTATACGAAAGTATCAGGCCATATTAACTACAAAAAAGCAACATACCATGCACGCTAGAACAAAGTATCATACTATATACACTGTAACAATTTATCAGGTCATACACACTGTAACAATGTATCATACCATATACATTGTAACAAAGTATCATATCATATACACTGTAACAAAGTATCAGGCCATATTTAACTGCAAGAAAGCAACATACCATGTACGCTAGAACAAAGTATTATACCATATACACTGTAACAATTTATCAGGTCATACACACTGTAACAATGTATCATACCATATACATTGTAACAAAGTATCATACCATATACACTGTAACAATGCATCATACCATATACATTGTAACAAAGTATCATACCATATACACTGTAACAAAGTATCATACCATATGCATTGTAACAATGTATCATACCATATACACTGTAACAAAGTATCATACCATATACACTATAACAATTTATCAGACCATATACACTGTAACAAAGTATCATACCATATGCACTGTAACAATGTATCAGGCCATTACACTGTAAGAAAGCAAAATATCATATACATTGTAACAATGTATCAGGCCATATACACTGTAAGAAAGCAAAATATCATATACATTGTAACAATGTATCAGGCCATATACACTGTAAGAAAGCAGCAAGCTATATACACCTGTGCCAATAGAGCACTTAAAAATATTTCTTGAAGCCGACGGCCGCAGCAGAAAACTTAAAAGCAGCGACGATAAAACAATATTCACGATTTATTTACCTGGTTGAGAATATATTCTGTGAAAGTAGGCAATGGACTTTTTGTTATACATAAATGCACAAAAACTTTCTCGAGCTCTAGCAGGCCATTTAAATTCAGCCTGCAGGCCGCAGACTGGACAGCACTTATATACACTGTAAGAAACTGTAAGGCCATACACAGTGCAACAAGGCATCAGGTTATATACAAAACATGTCCAACTTACTGAAAAATGAAATGTCAAAAATCAATGCCGAGAAATGGAAGATTATATAAAAGATATAAGAACATCAACATTTTTTTTAGGATCTCAGAGATAACTTTTTTTCGTTTTTGGCATGAGGGTCCAACTTGGCAGATTTTATTTTCAATACGATTTGTTTACATTTAGTCAAACACTCTCCCCTAATTCGGAGACAAAATGTACAGTCTATACGAGCAACGATATTCATTTGTCTGTTTTTGTACCATTATGTTACATGTTTACAACGTAATACTTACAAAACTAATACAAAGTAATATTGAGACTAATCTAACCCGTCAAGTCTATACGAGTTAACAGGTGCATCACAATCTTCTCTTGGCTCAATATGTTCGAAAACTGCAATAACAAATGTATATAGATGTTTTTGGAGTTGTCAAGCATTTTGTGTATCTTGCCTCGAGAGGCATAGTATTTGTCACTCAGTTTGCGCGTCTCACCTTGATTAGAATTTGCGTTATGGTCAACGTGTCACGCGCGTTTGTCTTCAAGGTCATTCAACTTTGTACCTAGTCATCTATTAGTGTGTGCAACACACACAATATATCCTAGAGCTGGGTGGTGTGCTTTATTTGGTTGGGATATGACTACAAGTAACTTTTCAAACGCCCTCCTGGTTGCAAGGAGATAAAGTTCGTATGTGGATCGGTATTGATTCGTGCATCACTCTCGTATTGCCAAAACGTGATTGAAGTGGTATTCAGGTTCTACGGACACATCACTGAATATGTTCAGTTTGATTTAGTAGTTTCTTAACCGACTACAATCAGTCGAGCTGTTCACCGTGGTCGATCGAAATAAAGAAAGGTCGTCGGTCACGAAAGTGGTTATTATCATGAAGTGTCTAAGATATTATCATATTAAGTGTTAACATGTCCATCTAATGGCTAGAGCACTTTTTCACTGCTGACAAAAAGAACATCATTATTTACGAATTCTGCTATTTTCGACCAAAACAATGCTTGTGTTATTTGTTTGTGATTCAATCAATTAACGTACGATGTTTTCTTAATTGAAATTTTTGTTAGGAATTCCAGTACTCATCATCAGAAGAAACAAAAATAATTAAATGACGTCACCATACCTTTAAAAGCGGAAAATCAAGTAATTAATAACCTATTTAACTGTATCTATTATCCTCTCACTAGTCTTTTGTTAGGTTACCAGCTAGATCACAAATCTGCTTGAGTCGTAGATTATGTATTTATTTTAACAGAACAATACTAATGAAGAAGGCCGCGGATAACGGGGTGGTCTAAGTCACTCGTTTTTACTAACATTTCATTCATTCTGCTTGGGTTTGAGTCTCGGTTTCGGCCAACGAGGGTTTGTGAGAAAACTTGCCAGTAACTTCACATGGGTCGGTGGCTGACAGGATTAGACTAATGTACAAACTGTGTCTGTCTTCAAAAGCACATTATTTCACACGTAGTTAGCAACGAATGCAGACGTCAAGCAGCAATCACGCAGCAAACTTGTCATATGATTTGGTTAATGACGGAAGATGGTCCTCCATCGCTCAGTCTATTTAATGATTATTCAGAAGACATACTTCATTTCGAATTTTGGCCACTCAAGCATTAGCATCTCAACAGTAAATCAAGCAACCCAACGAGATGTGAATATCCAATGATACGTTGAAGTAATATATACTGTGGTTTTGATTCTTTTCGGACATAATATAAAACGTATCGACTAATACGGAAACTTTGTGCAGAAAAAAAGTCATGAAATTTAATGTTCTTTACTAATCATTTGGAACAAAGAATCACTGAACACAGGATTCCTTTATACCTTGACGTTATTCAACGGGTAACCATTCTGGTATTGACTGATATTGTCACACGTGAAACTCGTAAACAAAACCAATATTTGTTCTGTAAACAGATAACATGAGCTTTAGGTGCACTTGTGATACTACGAATATTCTATATAACAGAAATGGAGGTGTATTCTCCGACCAAGAATGGTCTATCTTACAGAAACGTGGTTAAACACTTACCAGCTGTCATATGAGCTTAGTGTGAATGATACTAGCTGATACTTCCATTATTATATATTTATGGTTAAATAGCAAAACGTAAAGTTAAAGATGGCTAGTCAAAATGACGAAATATCATTCAAATTGACACGAGCGAACACCCCAACCCTGTGAATGATGGTACATTTAATCCGTACCGTGTGACAGAATGCATGGAATATACATTGCTTTGAATTTACACATTTTGAGGAAACCATTACGTATTAAGAATTAATCACTTTTAAACAGGTTAAAAACCTTGCAACCAGACAGTCGTAAATATCACCACCTTGACAGACGGTCCTGGGGGGTGGGAGATTGTCTGCTAAGTCGAATAGAATAAGGTAGAATCGACATTCAATCGGAATTGAGAGAGGTTGTGGTCACATTTTCAATCTGAATATAATTGAATATTTTCGAGCTAGTAACAGAATAATTACCCAAACATCGTGCTAGAAGGTTAAAGTAATGCGCCGGGCATTGACATTTGTATCATTTGACATCCTATGTTCTACATTTCTTTAATTTAACTATAACCAATTTATGATGCAAACTACACTAACTAATATTTCTCTTGATTCAAACCATTCGTTATATCTTAATAGGATATCAATGAACCTTGTTGTCGGGACACGCTTGTTTTGAAAAGTTCGACACATTCCTAAGGAGAGAGCTGATTGGTTGGTTGATTGATTAAATGATTATTTGATTGTGTTAACGGGCACATAGACCAAGGTATGGTTATGTCGTGCACTTTTAGGGAACTATTGTATCCAAAGAAACAACGTGCACTCTCCCACCCCCCGGTCTGAACAGAATTCGAAGCCTTATAGTTAGGTCACGATTCCATCACGCGTACCAAGGCAACGCAGTTTTTTTAATTTCTAAATTAAAGCAGTTTTTTAAATAATAAATATGAAAATGAATATGACCACAAGCTAGAAAATTTGCCTCAACATAACCTACTCATGAGTTATTTCCTTTAAACGAAAATATTTGTACGACCTATTTAATTCAAGCAGCGCAATTGTTTCATCATATTTCTATAATTTTAGTATATCCATTCTTTGTAGGTTCGTTCAGAAAAGCGGAAATTAATTTTAAATGTGTACCTAAAACAATCTTGTACAACTTTGTCGAACATTTATTAAGTGTGGAAGGGGGTTGGATGGTTGGTGTGGTGATTATTGGTTGTACCTTCTTACAAGGTGTCCCCTTTATTCGCTTCTCGTTATCTAGAGGATGATCGCCTTGATGTTATTGCCCGGATTGAATAATATTTATAGAAAGTGTATAATAAATTGAGATTATTGCAGATATGTATAACATAATGAATCCAGCCCCCGTAGATGAAATAAAAACGATTTAATCTATTTTATAAGCAGCTGTGAGAATACGTTACATTAGGAAAATACACTTCTTTTGAAAGAAAACATTCACCGAATTTCAATCACAAATGTATTTATATAAATAGGCGATCTGTTTGAAAAATAGAGTCAGTTCATCATTGATATGAGTGAATCATCGAAGTCATTGTTTTGTACATTTTCATAACATGTTCTTTCCGGTTCATGCAAACTTTTCTTTTTTTCCGTCTCCCAAACTCTGATTTGTCTCGCATGCTTCTTCCTTCCAACTGTGTGTGGATAGGTGAACGTGTGAGAACGTAGATACGTATATCTAAGGTAGGTCTTCAGTAGGTTTGTCGGTACGTGTACTCAGCGGGCTATTCCCCTTGTAAAAAAAAACAGAAAGCGAACTAAGTCTTGAATCTGACAAAGTACTGAGAATAGATCATTGTTCCCTTCTCGTAAGTCAGAGATCGTCCTATCGGGGTTCAACATATCTCAGTCTAGCCAAACGTGGCAGACCGTAAACAAAACTTGTTTCATACAATTTGCTGTACTTTCTATTGACTAATTTAACAGCGACTTACATTAACGCTACATGAGACATACCAGTTCCGTTCTCGTCTCAATTACACAAATGAATTAATAATTTCACTACACTGTTTACTACGTTAGTTTTCAGTGAATACACACATTCCAGTCTTCAGCATACGTGAAATCTCATTTCATCCAGTGTTAATTTCAGTCAATACACACTCAAGTCTACGATACGTGAATTCATCTAAGAATGGTAAATTCGCACGAATTCTCTTAATTCATATCAATTAAAGTAATGTGGGAAATCTTAAAATTACCTAATACATGTACAAAGAACGTCAAATTCAAACAATTAATGTGTGAAGTCTTAAAATTACGTAATACCTGTACAAAGAACGTCAAATTCAAACAATTAATGTGGGACATCTTAAAATTACCTAATACCTGTACAAAGAACATTAAATTCAAACAATGCGTCAAACTTATATAAAGATCATTGTTCAGATAAATGAACTCAACAGGTTATACTCATATAAAAAAAATTGATATACAAATTTAACCTAATAAATTCATGCAAATATAAGCAAATGCAAGCAAAACATTATTTTGGTATCAACTATTTCTCATGAAATTGGCGCAAACAAATTGTGCTTTTCGCTTTGGCCTCTTCTGCCGCTCAAATTGTATCTGTCGAAATTTCAAACATCTGATACCTCGGACAAAATGATAGGGGATTTCTTCAATTCCTCTCAGAGTACGTTAAGTTCACTCTTGCGGGAGAAACGTGGACTGATTAGATTTTTCGATTGGTCTTACTTAAAACGAGGGATTTACGTGTGGAAAACAGGCCCTTTATTTAGCGTAACCAATCAGATATAAAAGGCGTTATATATATATTTATATATATATATATATATATATATATATATATATATATATATATATATATATATATATATATATATATATATATATATATAACGCCTTTTATAACTAGGCGCCAAACTTTGCGGTCAGCCTGACTTCTAGAATGCCCATCAACTGGTCTGGAGAATTTCAATTCCGATATTTTCGATACCGAAAATCAAAGTTAACCTTTCTCTAGACTTGTCTGAGACTTAAATAAACGTAGGTTATTTAATAATCACTACCTCTCCCGACACAGACTTTTAAAATTATTCAGTATATTATTTTAACAAGCACATACCCCAATACATCTAATTAATTGTTATCTGGCCTGAACTAACGTGCTCATTATGGATCGACATAATTTTGCTCCCTCACATCCATATTGAATCTCCTGATGGCACATCCAGGTTTAAGTATTATCTACCTTTCGCAGATTCTTGCTGAAAACAAAAGCTGTACCGTTTCCAGCGAATAAAATTGAATTTCTCTCTGCATAACTTGAAGCTAAACGTTAACGTTCTCCCGGGGGAAATTACTGCTAGTTAGGTTAAGGGCATAAATCATGTCCTGTCTCTTTGAACTGATGGAGCTGCGACTTGTGAGGCCAGTAATGGGATAAGAGACTTGTGAGGCCAGTAATGGGATAAGAGACTTGTGAGGCCAGTAATTGTAACTAAATCTAATCATGTTAGAGTGGATCACACGGTCGAGCAATCTCCTCCCCTTTCTTACATCTTATCAGAAATGTTAACCAGCGTGATTCATGTTCTAATATTTACATAGATCGTTATGGTATTTGTACATAGATTATCAGGTATTTCTATAATAGTAAAGACCTTATCTTCCTGACACCAGTGTCCAAACTACCATACAGGAAGGATCAAAATGAACAGTCGGCAGCACACCCTCGGGTTACTATAAATATTTATCTTATCCTCTCTTATTGAATATCTGCATATATTTTGCGTCTTTTTTAAACTGTTTAACCGGCTTCTTACATATGTTACTGTAGATGAGTGTCATATTCTCCTTAAACTTTACCAGTCTGGGATAGACTTGTATACGAATTCTTTTTCGGCCGTCTTACAGATATTACAGAAGAGCAGTGTCATATTTTCCGTAAACTTTACCAGTCTAGGATAGACTTGAAAATAATATTTGAATCAAGAAGTTCAAACTCGACAAGACACAAAATGTCATCCGCTTGTGTAAAATCATGTGAATGGGGATTCTTTTTATTCTCATCATTTAATATTGAAATTGGTACACGGTGCCGAGGATGAGTCTCTTAGCACAGTTATTAAAATGATACTTCAGGCTATTTGAGTCAGCTATATCTATCCACGTTACATTCATATAACCATAGCAGGACAAATTGTCTTCAGTCTAAAATTCATCATCATTGAAAGTCCTCAAAATGTGTACGTGTTGCACATTGAAACCCTCAATATGGGTATGTGTCAGTGTCAAGTGCCAAATTTTTCGTCAGTGACATCCAGTAATTAATTTGTAGGCTAGCCGACAATCAACTGTCTTGGAGTAGAGTTTGGAACGGAAAGAATGTTAGTTACCTCGGTCAGACTGTTACAATAATTAGAGTGAAAACGGACTGAGTGTTTGACACGTTAAAATTATGTGATTCCTCAAGCAGAGCTTTCAAAAATGATTGAGACAAATGATAAGGTGATATTTCGATCCTAAGTGGCATTTTTGGCATCTTGATAGACGGTTTTCATAAGGTCAGTAAGAATAGCATTTATTCCGATTGAGCGAATGCATAGGGAAAGGGGTGTGTCGGACCCCAGAATCGGGGAAATATATACTTCGTATCAAACGAGGTTAGTCAGTCTAGGAAGATCTCTGCAAGAGAGGAAGTAGAAACTACATAGTCAAGACTCCGAGTGTGCTTTGAAAGACAGACGTTCGTTAAAGTGGGTTCCAGTTAAACTGAATGTGGAACGATTGTAAGACGCCAAAAACACAAGGTATTTAACTCAAATTCACCTTTATCATGATGTAATGTATATGCTGTTTATCTTTGGCATAGATGCATAATGTATCGATACTACGATACCAATAGTTCAGCATTACATTGATTTAATGACGTACTTTGATATGTTTCTTTGTTACAGATGCATGATGTGTTCATATTTTGTATGGATAGTCGGTTTTACAGTGATTTAATAATGTATTTTGAATTCTGAATTAGCATTTTTTACCTTATATACTTAGGTAGGTAAATGGGTGGTGTAGAAAACCCGCCGTGTACATTTATGATTGGAAAGTGTTACATTAATTTGAATTTATCATATTAGTAAATATGGATTGTGTGTTATGATATATTGCCTCACTTTACGTAATGATTTATGGGAATATATGACTTTCCCGAATTCTGATGTCGATAATTAGCAGTATAGCTCTATTGATCTGAAGACCTGTATAGTATTTGTTAGCCGTATAAATGATAACACTGATAGTAAGATCTGATTTTTCGAACCTGGAAACGGACTTACTATCTCAACTCTGAAAGTAAAGAGATACTTTGGGCGTTTTACCCTTTTCTTTTACAAGGAAAATAGTTTATTTTGGCAAGAGTGAGAATCAGCGAGAAGTCAAAGGAAAAGAGAGAAAAAAAGAAGAAGTCAGAGTGTGGAATTCCCGTTCAATCAAAGGGCAAGCTGAAGTCGGACGCACGCAGGGAAAAGAAAGAAAAACCAGTCGACGAAAAAAGGTCATTTTGAATCACTCAACAGTCCAATGTTAAATGAACATTCGATTCCTTGATGAAATTTACTCTCAGTATTAACGGCTAACTTCATTTTTTTTTCATTAGTGTTTGGATTCTTGTGAATGTATCCATTAGTTTAAAGCTTCAGTTTATGTATTTTTCTGAACTAAGTGTATTCAGAAAGAGAGAAATTGTAATTCACAGTGTCATTCTTTCCTTAATTGTATTTTTAATTAAATTCATATTTTATCTTTACGGGGGCTCGTGTATTGTCTTGTTCAAAGTACCATCTCAGATTTCTATAACCACTGACCGGGCAGATTACACCGTAGAGATCATCTCCTAGATAACGATAATTAGTGGGAGGCGGTCTTCAAGTGTTGTTTTCCAAGTTGTGCAATACCTCTGACCAGGCCTTGTGCAATATTGTACTAATAACACTTTGATAACCCGCCAGCACCACGTTACAGTCAGACATTTAAATTCATCAATATGGGTATGTGTCAGACATTTAAATTCATCAATACATGTATGTGTCAGACATTTAAATTCATCAATATGGGTATGTGTCAGACATTTAAATTCATCAATATGGGTATGTGTCAGACATTTAAATTCATCAATACAGGTATGCGTCAGACATTCAAATTCATCAATATGGGTATGTGTCAGACATTTAAATTCATCAATATGGGTATGTGTCAGACATTTAAATTCATCAATACAGGTATGCGTCAGACATTTAAATTCATCAATATGGGTATGTGTCAGACATTTAAATTCATCAATATAGGTATGTGTTGCACATTGAAAGTCCTCAATATGGGTATGCGTCAGACATTTAAGTTCATCAATATGGGTATGTGTCAGACATTTAAATTCATCAATACAGGTATGTGTCAGACATTTAAATTCATCAATATGGGTATGTGTCAGACATTTAAATTCATGAATATGAGTATGTGTCAGACATTTAAATTCATCAAGATGGGTATGCGTCAGACATTTAAATTCATCAATATGGGTATGTGTCAGACATTTAAATTCATCAATACAGGTATGCGTCAGACATTGAAATTCATCAATATGGGTATGTGTCAGACATTGAAATTCATCAATACAGGTATGCGTCAGACATTGAAATTCATCAATATGGGTATGTGTCAGACATTTAAATTCATCAATACAGGTATGCGTCAGACATTTAAATTCATCAATATGGTTATGTGTCAGACATTTAAATTCATCAATATGGGTATGTGTCAGATTTTTAAATTCATCAATATGGGTATGTGTCAGACATTTAAATTCATCAATATGGGTATGTGTCAGACATTTAAATTCATCAATATTGGTATGTGTCAGACATTTAAATTCATCAATACAGGTATGCGTCAGACATTGAAATTCATCAATATGGGTATGTGTCAGACATTGAAATTCATCAATACAGGTATGCGTCAGACATTGAAATTCATCAATATGGGTATGTGTCAGACATTGAAATTCATCAATACAGGTATGCGTCAGACATTCAAATTCATCAATATGGGTATGTGTCAGACATTTAAATTCATCAATATGGGTATGTGTCAGACATTTAAATTCATCAATACAGGTATGTGTCAGACATTTAAATTCATCAATATGGGTATGTGTCAGACATTTAAATTCATCAATATGGGTATGTGTCAGACATTGAAATTCATCAATACAGGTATGTGTCAAACACTGAAATTCATCAAAAAGCATGTATATATCATACAAGAAACAAGTATTATAATATTTATATACACGTTTTCTTGTCAGTTCATGTTGTAACAACTGTTTTATGAAATGTTTCATTTTAAAATTAGAAATATTAATGAAAAAACAACTTCTTTGCTTGTAAGAAAACATATGTGTGATCTTGTGAGGAAGAAATTTCGCTGAACATTATGAGCCACTTATAATAGTATTGTCAATAGTGGATTAAAGTTGTGGCTATTCGTGAGAAAAAGAAAATGACTGTTTCCGATTTTACAGTAAAATAATAGCTTTCTTCATCCAACTGGAAGCTGCCATTTTACTTTCGCAGCTTATCGAAAGAAATAATTTGCATCCATATTAGAAGCTGCAACTTTTAAACCATCAATCATCCATTTGCATGTTACTTATAGGAATCATCGATTTGCATGTTACATTATAGGAATCATCGTTTTCCATATTACATTATAGGAATCAGCGATTTCCATGTTACATTATAGGAATCATCGATCTCCATGTTACATTATAAGAATCATCGATTTCCATGTTACATTACTGGAATCATCGATTACCATGTTACCTTATAGGAATCATCGATGTCCATGTTACATTATAGCAAGTAGAGGATAAACAAATGTGATAATGATAGAAAATAATTCATCAGAAAATAATATAAATGATCAAGTGTTAATCATAAACGCAGAGGAGTTTTCTCATTAATGAGGAAGCTCTTATCCGTTTGCACGTTACCTTTATTCTACAAATCTTTGTGCAACAGAATGCAACATTTTTAATGTTAGATAAGGGTCAATGTAGGTCAAGTTTTAAGATCATGTAATTCTTCAATTCTAAGTTTTGCCATAATCACAAAAGCTTTCACATAATCATCGAATACAAAGATATTAAGATGACATTTCGGTACATACAATGAAATGAACAGCAAAAAATTAAATCAACAAAAGTGAGTCCCTGGTCATTAGAAGAAATTCAGATCAATGACTAAAACGATTACTGAGTTCAAACATTTGATGTTTCCCCATACCCTGACCCTCTGCAATTCGTTCGAATGTATTATGAAGCAAGGTGATGTGGATTCGTACATTGAAGAATGCACTGACCAATATAGATCAATAGTCTAATTAACTTTAAATCTAGGACAACCAGCCCAATCTAATTAACAATGATAACAGACTATCTCAGATGAGAGAGAGAGAGAGAGAGAGAGAGAGAGAGAGAGAGAGAGAGAGAGAGAGAGGGGGGGGGGGGGGTAACATCTAACTCTTAGTAAGAAGGGTAGTTAATTTAGGTCATTAGATTTAGCTACGTTATCTAGGGAATAACCTCCCTGAATGTTATGACCCAGTCTGAGTGAAAAAATAGAATATCAACAGAGAACTGGGTACGACCATCTTTAGACTAGAAAAATAAGAAATTAAATCATACAAATTAATAGTGGTAATTTCTATTCAGCTTAATGACATCAACGAGGTTAATACCAGTGTCTAATTTAGATTTATTTCATCATCATAACGAGTGGTGAACAGAGCGTATGTCCACGACTGATTGCATCGCCTTCTCTCTCGACCGTGTTCTAATTTGTTAATTTGAAAGACTCGTGTTTCATCGAGTATTCCTATTCCGACAGCCTCACCATTCTCTGATTACACTCGTCACTTCTCCTTTTCCGCACTTCACTCGTCCCATTTATATAATATGTGCTAATTTGGACTCTCCATGTAAATTAGACTAAGACATTTTTTGCCCATTTTGCTAACTTTTCAGTAGATGATTTCCTTGTCTTTAAAACTCGTAAAAGTTGCCCTGCTTTAAACGCTGCCAGCTTGCATAATTGGCAACCATTGACGTGTGAACTATTGCTTTACTAATGTCTTCCAAAGAATTCATTTGTGGAGAGTGTGTCAATGCAACTCCTTAGTCAGTTGACATGACTTTTTTTTACTTGTATATGTGTTAGTCTATTTGTTCGAGTGTCAGAATAGGCCTATTAGACACTATATAAACGAAAAGTGGTCAGAATGGGAAATTGTGCCAGTCTGTTGGCTGTATACTTAAAATGCGCGTCGTTAGTCGCATTGTAGCACAAAAAATATATCTATGGTTTTATTTTGCTTGTTCAACACAGATTGGCATCACAGGGCAATAGAAGCACGTTTCAGTATTATGGTTGCGGATTAGTCTAATACATATTTATAACTCCAGTCATACGGTGGGAAATATAAAGATTATGGGTAAATATGTTGAACTTGTTCGTAACTTATTATCACTCAAATATTGTAAGAGTAAAGTTGCACGTGATCGATAAGAATATTAGCTCGAATCTATAGTTCAATCTTGAAAACAATATTGTTATTTGATATGACACAACCCTGACGCATAAGCGTTACCATTGTATAATATGATACCGTCATGATATACAACAGTATCATTACATGATATAATACTGTCATCACAAACAACAATATCATTTTTGATATGATCAAGTAATGATACATAACAGTGTCATTACATAATATGATACAGAAATGCCACATAACACATAATTAATAGCTCCACTAGTAATTCAGCCAAAATAATAGCTCCACTAGTAATTCAGCCAAATAATAGCTCCACTAGTAATTCAGCCAAATAATAGCTCCTCTAGTAATTCAGCCAAATAATAGCTCCACTAGTAATTCAGCCAAAATAATAGCTCCATTAGTAATTCAGCCAAATAATAGCTCCACTAGTAATTCAGCCAAAATAATAGCTCCACTAGTAATTCAGCCAAATAATAACTCCACTAGTAATTCAGCCAAATAATAGCTCCACTAGTAATTCAGCCAAAATAATAGCTCCACTAGTAATTCAGCCACATAATAGCTCCACTAGTAATTCAGCCAAATAATAGCTCCTCTAGTAATTCAGCCAAATAATAGCTCCACTAGTAATTCAGCCAAATAATAGCTCCTCTAGTAATTCAGCCAAATAATAGCTCCACTAGTAATTCAGCCAAATAATAGCTCCACTAGTAATTCAGCCAAAATAATAGCTCCACTAGTAATTCAGCCAAATAATAGCTCCTCTAGTAATTCAGCCAAATACAATGATGGCGTCAAGAAAAAAATAGTCAAGACCTTTGGAAAATTGCATAGTTTCTGTTGTGGTAACAAACGTGATGTTAATAACTGTGTCGTACTGAAAAATAATTTGTGCAATTCACCCTTTTACGTTATGTATTTAAACACAATGAATCAGTGATCTTGAATCGGTGCGAATTTGATGTTTTTAATTCAGGTATTGTTTGATGCACATTAGTGACATTTTACACTTTTGCAGAGTTTTGCTATCTTACAATATTTTATTTGGGTAGATATGCAACTAACTCAAGAAAATGGATACAAGCTTATAACATTGTAATGATTTCGGATTGTTTTGGACCTTTATGCATATAAAATATTAATAAAGCGATTCAACTATCTCAAGCAAATGACCACCAGGATATAACAATGAAGGGATTTGGGATCGCTTGGGACCTTTAGATATGCATAAATATCAATTTTAAAGTAATTCCATGCTCCAACATTTTCATAATTAATCTCCTTGAGCTGGCTGCAGCACCTATATTACCTAATACACAGTTAGCAGACAGTTATATCATATACGTAATCAAACACGTCAAATTTACTTTTGTATATAGCAGGCCTACAATCCGACACGTTAAATTTTGTAGATATCAGGCACGAAATCAAATACGTCAAATTTTGTATATAGCAAGCACGCAATCAGACACGTTTATTTTTGTAAATGGACTGCAATCTGACACGTTCAATTTTGCACATATCAGGCATAATGCTATACTGTAGAAAAACTGGAATAATTGTATCATCCAATTCTTTTTTAAATGGCTTTGCATTTTGTGGTAGGTGAAAGGAATGTGTCAATAAATTATAAATAATGAAAAATATATTAGTAATGACGCACACACGGCTGGTAGGGTAATCATGGATAGTGATCAATGAGCCAAAATGAATCTTCTCAAATGTCATTTCACATGACAAATGATAGCAGAGTGTTCTTTAAATAATGATTTTGGTCAAGTAAATACAGATGAAGGGAATCGCTGCTAGTTGGAAAGTCTGCACATAATGTCGAACCTTTTCTTTTACAATGCTTTTTAGTACAATACAATACCGCCAAAGCAATCAAGTTGGAGCAAGTAGAATGGAATGAACACTGCTAAGAACAACGCAAACTAGCAAAGTAATATTGTTAGTTTTACGCATAAATTGCATGATTTAAAAAAATATATCTATAGACAACATGCTGCAAGCGTAAGAACTCTATCAATACAGAATATACTGCAAGCGTCGGAACTCTATCCATACAGCATAAACGCAAGCGTAAGGACTCCATCCATACAAAACATACCACAAGAGAAAGGACTCTGCCAATACAGCACATACTACAAGAGTAAGGACTCTATCAAAATAGCACATGTCGCGCTTAAGGACTCTGCCCATACAGCACATACTATAAGCGTCATAACTCTATCTATACAGCACATACATCAGGCGTAAGACTCCATCTATACAGAACATACGGAAGGGGCAATTACACTATCGATACAGCAGATACCACAAGCGTAAGAACTTTATACATCAGATACTGCAAGCGTTGGGACTCTATCCCTACAGCACAAACCGCATGCGTCAAGACTCTATGCATAAAGCATATACAACAAGCGTTAGATCTCAATTTATACAGCACATATCACAAGTGTAATGTCTCTATCCATACATCACATACTGAAAGCCTGAGGACTCTATTCATACAGCACAACCCGCGTGCTTAAGGACTCTGTCCATATAGCATATACCACAAGAGTCATGGCTCTATCCGTCAGATACCACAAGAGTAAGAACTCTTTCCATACAGGACATACCACAAGAGTAAGGACTCTATCCATAAAGCACATTCCGCGTGCTTAAGGACTCTGTCCATACAGCACATGCCACAATCGTCATAACTCTATCCGAACAACACAAACTGCAGGCGTAAGGACTCCATCTATACGGAACATACTGCAGGCGTAAGGACTCCATCTATACAGAACATACTGCAAGAGTAAGGACTCTATCTATACAGCACATACCACAAACGTAAAAACTCTGTCCACACATTAGATCCCGCAAACGTATTAACTCTATTCATACATACAACACGAGTTAAGACTATATCCTTACAGACATATGTCAACATTACGAGTTAAGACTATATCCTTACAGACATATGTCAACATTCCAAAACTAATTCAGCATATAAACTATAAGCAAAGGAAAGGAACATTTCTGATGGCGTAAAGGAGACAAGGAATTCAAGCGTTAGTTTCCTCACACCAGCGATCAAATAAAAGACCCTCGTGTGTTAAAATATTGAACGACCTAATGGTGATATATGTATGTACAAGGTATTCAAGCAGTGTTACACGATGGGTAAGGAATATTGATTCTACATCCAGCAGGAGAAGAACCGCTACTGTAGTTAGATCCACTAAATGCCAAAAAGAAAATCCTAAAAGTAATAGAGGCTCCAAGGCTAGAAAGACCGATCACAATGACATATACCGAAGCATTCCGAAAGAAATACCACCAAATACAATGACATTTACCGAGGTATTCCGAAAAGAAATACACATCAATATTCCTGTAGAGGGATGCAATAATGATTCCTAGAAATAATTCGGCATAGTAATTAAAGAGGTCAGAATGGCAAATTACAATAGCTGTCCGACTATACAAACATGTGCCTGAATCCTTGGGATGAAGAAAGAGCAAACCACCAAACTCCAACTCTCAAATATACACGGATTTCGTGTGCAGAAATTATATGAATGCTGTGTGTATCACAGGAAGTGCAAAAGATGAGGGAGATGGGGAAACAGTAAAACAAAATGCAAACCGGAACAATATAAGACGATATTAACCATAAAATCAAATAACGAGGAAACATACATGGTGAAAAGGCAGAATAAAAGGATGACAAACAGAAACACACACACACACATCAGTAGTGTATGGGGACTACCTAGCGTCAATGGGAAAATCCTATGTAAAACAGCTTGGGACACTCTAGCGTCAAGGGGAATTTAACATGGTGGGGACTATCTAGCGTCAAGGGGAATTTAACATGGTGGGGACTATCTAGCGTCAAGGGGAATTGAACATGGTGGGTCTATCTAGCGTCAAGGGGAATTGAACATGGTGGGTCTATCTAGCGTCAAGGGGAATTTAACATTGTGGGACTATATAGCGTCAAGGGAAATATAACATGGGAAATAAAACAAGGAAAAAAGGGGTGGCAATGAAAGCTACTATCTTTTCGAGACTTATGAGTGGCCCTGAAAAGAGCCTTTGGATATTTCTTCTTCTTTTATTTTCTTCCATTGTTCCACCACCTTTTGATTTTACCAATGATTCCCGTTTTCTTATTCTTTTCTTCTTCGGGAATCCAGTCGGGATGTCCCATAGCTCTAAACCTTTCCTGAACTCTCATCCATCTTAGATTGAGTAGATCAAAGTCCTCTTTTGTCTTTTTGTTCTTTTTTTCCTTTCTCTCCTTAGACCAGTTTTCTTTAATCTGGATCACCTGTTCTTCCATCACCATTCTCATCATTGCTTCTGCTTTCTTTAGCCTGTCTAGACCCCACTTCACATATTCCCACTCTATCAGATGTAATGTTTCTTCTAGAAAACACCTGACTTTGATGACATGATCAAGTGCTTGCTTCAAGTCCCCTATTCTTATATATTTTCTTTTAATACGTCTTCTTAATTTCTGGTCTTCCTCCTCTATCATACCTTCTAATAAATCTCTTGCTAATTTCAGTTGGCTTACAAAGCCATGGTTACTCTGAAATTCTTCCTCAAGTCTTTCCACTTGATATTCTGCATCAAGGATCCCAAACCAGCTGTCTCGGAGTTGGATAAACAATTCAAAATTCATCTTGATGTGTTCAAAATTGAATGGCTCCAAGGACCGACGATTGCGTATATATATCTTAAGCACGGACGTGAAAGTAATCACCCCCCTACATTCACTTGTCATATTAGATACTATTCACAAATCCTACTATATACTATCCAAAATCACACCCTATACTAACCACACACACGGGGAAGCAGCCAAAACACACCCTATCATATACTATCCAAAATCACACCCTATACTAACCACACACACGGGGAAGCAGCCAAAAACAAACCCTACTATATACTATCCAAAACACACCCTATACTAACCACACACACGGGGAAGCAGCCAAAAACAAATCCTACTATATACTATCCAAAATCACACCCTATACTAACCACACACACGGGGAAGCAGACAAAACACACCCTATCATATACTATCCAAAATCACAACATATACCATCTAAATAGAGTCAGTGTTTATAATCACACTACTCCTCTCTCACACTCATTGGCAATTGACATAGTATTTCTTTTCTAGTTATTTGGGTAGCCCTGAGAAGGGCTGTTTTTTTTTTAACTTCAAAATGCACCTGGCTAATGCTGGCATCTCCCAGGTCTAGCCCCACACACACATCTCCTACTCCAATCATTCTCCCAATTCACTCTTGTGACTGGGAGTGCAGAGGGAGAATGAGTGGCTTCACTATCCCAATCTTCTGTTTGAGGGATAGTGAAAGTCTCTTCATTTCTGCCTCTATTCCGCAACCGTGGATGAGTCTGTGGTTGTTGCGTCTGAGGCAGTGGGGGCTGAACCTGTAGTGGACGAACTGGTTCTGGTGGTGAAGGTGTCCTCACCATGGGTTTGACTTCACTAGTCTGTCTCATCATGCGGTGAGGTAAGATGGGACTTTTCTTCTCCTCCTCTTCTTTCTTTTTTCTTTCCTCCTCTTCTTTTTCAATTTTGGCCTGCTCTGCTATGACCTCCATAGCCAGTTCGTCCAGGAGACGCCTAGCATTCTCCAGATGCATTTGAAGCTCTCTTAACTTTTGAACTCTGCTCATCTTCTTTGATTCACCAACGATGGGTAGCCAGACTGATGAGTGCTTCTTTATATATAGTTCAAGCGCGGACGTGATGGAAAACACCCCCTAGATCCAAAAATCTTACAGTATCCCTATCATTACCAAATCACGCGGACGTGATGGAAAACACCCCTAGATCCAAAAAACTTACATTATTCCTATCATTAGCAAAAAAACAAAACAAGCTGACTTTTTAAAATAAAACACTCTCTTTTATACTTGTCTCCTATTAATTATACATTGAACAAGTTATTTTGAAAAAAATACGTTGTGCTTATAGACGCACTTCATAACAAAAGTAAAATGAGACAGTGATTATAGACTCACTTCTAATTTTTTTCTAACTTCCTCACATACCATAAGCAAATTGAATAATTAATTCTTTTCGAGAATATTTGGGTAGCCCTGAAAAGGGCTGTTTTTTTGTGTTTGTGTGTACGAGGAAGGATGACAATCTTTTATCGTCTAAGATTGCGTCCTCGTTTGGCTACACGATAGGGTCTGCTTCTTCGGAAAGAGAAAGAGAACTCTTTCGTGTCCACACGACAGTCGACAAAACTTCTGTCTGGTTCCTGCTGCTGTTGCTGATGCTGCTGATGCTGTTCTCTCTGCTCTCTCTGCTGCTTTTGAAGTCGATACTTCTCAGTCCATTCTTCTTTCTCTTTTTGAATTTCCTCTCTGAAGAGTTCTTCTATGAGGTCTTCCGTTACTTGTAGCATTCTTACATTCTCAATCTCTTCAGGCTTTGGCATCAGATTGTGTCTGATACGATGCAGAGTGACATAAGCTTCGTTCAGCTTAGCTAGTCTTGAGCACATCTTCGTAGGAGGATGAGTCAAACAATGGATGGCCAGACTGGAGACTACCCCTGCTTTATATGGTTCAAGCGCGGACGTGATGGAAAACACCCCTCTGCGGTTTAGGGTTTTGAAACGTTTAGATAGTTTGATGTGAGGGATAGAAAGAAAAGTCAAAGAGCATTTATATGAATACAAATGTAAAACAAACGACAGACGCATTGGTTTTCAAAACACAACATTTTTATTCAAATAACAAACATTATTTCAAAGAACAAACATTATTTCAAAGAACAAACATTATTTCAAAGAACAAACATTTTTTTTCTTCCATAACACCAATACATTATCTTTGACATGGTTGACAACGTTGTGAATTAAATTGAGATTTCCACTGTTGGAAATCATTGAGCGATTGATGTACACTACGTTTCCTAGCTAAAGACAACAGATAACCATAATGGTCACAAAACCATCGATCTACTTTGTCATCGTTTCGAGACGAATGACGATCAAAATAAGTCACTAAATGTTCTAAAGAATATCCAAGACTGCGATGATGCAGATAATAGATACAATATTGTCCACACACCATAGAATCTGTGCTTTGTAATTTCACATTATTGAATCGTGTCGTCTGAGCATTTCTTCTCATAAAGTCAATGATATCATCTTCGAAAGGAGGCAATCCATACGAATCAAAATACTCCGCACAACCCTTTTGAGGAAAGTAGACAGCTACCCAGTGAGTTCCTGGAAGATGACTGTCATCTGTGTTGATGACATAAGCTTGATTCTCTTGAGGTTTGCGATGAGGTAGTTCATCTTTAGCACACACCACAGGATTACAAGAAGCAGTGTACGAACTACGGTTCAAAAGATAATAAAGTTCCCAGGTATCCATTTTTTGTTTTGTGTCGCCTTGTGTTTTTCTCTCCTTTCTTCACTGGTGATAATAAGTCATCAATTCAATCCAGACTTTTTGTTTGAAACGGTCTGACAAGTAACTGATGGTTTGCTTCGTCTCTTTACTTTTGGCCAAGAGAGCTTCGATGCGATCGATTTCTCGAGCAAACAATGGAGGAGAGGAATGATCACGTAAGCCTTTATACCACTGAAGTAACACGTCTTCTTCGGAGATGAGACTCCAAGCTTCGTTCAGATAATTGTCCAATTTTTCTTCTTGACTCATCATCATACATTTATCGTGTTGAATTTGACTGGGATGATCGATTTGACATCCATAACAATCTTTTTTAATCAGGTCCCTCATTGTATCTTCCAAGTGTTGTGCAAAACAAGCCACTAACTGTTGTTCCTGTTCTGACCATCTGGATTGCATGATCACTACTTCTTCTTTTTGGTCTTGGGGTTCTGCTTTTTCTGTAACCTCCCATTCCATGGATTCTCCACTATTCAAAGAAGGACAAGGGTCTTCCATAATGTCTAATAGTCTAGAATGACTTCTCTCAAACTGTTAATTTCTATGGTATTATCGAATTCAGCATACAGAATGATATTCACCGTTTCGGGAAGAGGTGCTGCAAACTGAAGTTCCACACGCAGTTGCCCAGATTTTATAGGGTGGAAATGTCCCTCGTCGCTGCCTTGGTCTGGAGTGAAATCAAAAGCCCACAACGTGTAACCTCTTGCATAGTCGTCGTAGGAAATACCGTGACTGGTGTTGGTTCCTAACTGTCCTGTGGCTTCGTACAGTGACAAGTACGACCTCAAGTAATTTTTCTGTTCGCCAAAGTCGGGTTCGAAGGGTCTGGTACACAAAGTTTTGCCATCGCGACTGACTTCAATTTTGGATACTCTGCAGTGCTTAAACTGGAAAGGATTTTCATCGTGGGCACCATTGAGGGCTGCATTGCTGACGATACCAATGAATAAACGTTTGGGTAACTGTCCTTGGAACAGATGATCTTCGATCTTAGATCGGAGTCCAGCGGCAATGGTGAACGTTTTGACTTCCACGCGTCGTATCGGATACTTGGCTGTCGTTCTGCTCAAAGTGTGACTGATATCATTTCCCACTTTAGGTAACACTTCCACGCGACGTACGTATAACCTGGCTTCTTGGATAATGGTTTTGTATTCGTTGGCATGAGCCATCAAATGGAAAGCAGTACTACTTCGATTCAGTCTCAAGCGAATATCTACTCCGTTCAGCAAATACTTCTCTTGAAACCACATGTCCAAATGCAAACGATCGAACAGTTCTAAACTACGTCCTTGCAAAATTTTCTTTCGACGCTCGTTAAAACCTTCATTGTGAGGATCGGCAGGAGCGCTGCCATCAGCAGCTGCTGCTACGGGCAAGGCTGTGTCGTTAAACTTATCTGCAGTGTCAGGTTTCCATACCACGCAAGCATCTAGATGAGTGTTCTTGGCTTCTTTTCCGTACGTCAAGAGATTTTCGAGGTACGCTCGGTAAGGGTAAGTATCCATGCTACTGCTGATCAGTTTGTTATTCATGTACAAATCCACATCGCTGAACAAGGAATGCATGAAATTGTTGACAGGAGCTACTCTATCATTGGCTCCTGGATTGGTGTTGTCTGTTTTGCTTACTTTCAGTTTCAAATACAAGTAACTGTTGTTGAGATCGATGTAATCTTCGGGTTGTCCTTTGATTTCAAACTCGATGGGAGCTGAATCCGTCAAAGAGGAGACGGGATGAAATTCGACCCATTGAGCTTCTTGCATGGTCATCATCGTGGGTGGCATGGCAAAGAGATCCAGTTCCGACTTGGAACAGGCACAAGATTCTTGGTGCATCATTTTTTCTTTAGGTTTTTTTTCTTCACTTTTAATAATCAAAAATGTCTAAGTCTCGAGCGGTTCTTTTTTTCTTTGTCTTTCGAACTTTTGAGGTACGGAGACTTTTGAAAGGGTGCCTTCGTCGACGCTTTCTACCTTGTCCTTGCTGTGTCGTCAGGGAAGTAGGAATGTTAGACTCGGTACCGTTCAGAGCATTTATAGGACTTTCTCGTCGACCCAAAAGCTCTTTACCCGTTTGAAGCAAGGTATTTTTGCCTGCTCTCAAAAAAGCTTCTTTAGGGTTTTGTTTGTCAATGAGAACATTGTAAAGAAAATCTTTGCCGTGAGTCAATGCGGCATCTTTTAAGGTGTGCAATCCTCGTGTCACCATTGGTTTTAAAACAGGGACTACGGAACGAAAGGCTGATTTAAACATATCTCCTAAACCATGTCCTCGTTGTCGAGTGACTCCTTGGTACACAGGATACATCACTTTTTCAGTGGTTGGAGAATCGTTTTTGAAAATGGAGTTTCACTGTGACTTTCCCTTTGGTAAATGGAATATTTTGACCTAGTTCTCCTTTTATAGTAATGTTGACACTGTCGAAATACGACTTACTGACGGGTAAATAATGAGGATGTACAAATTCACGGTGAACGTGATAGGTATTTCCACCTTCTTCTTCAGCGGTAGTAGTATCTACTTTGAAAGGAATGACACGCAGTAACGGTACAGAGGTGTGTCCTACCACATTGTACTCCACCACATCGGAGTACACAAACATCAAATTGAGTCCTTGGTTCATTTCTACAGGGGATCGAAAATATTTGGTAAAATCCAAGTTACTGGCTATGCCTGGTATTTCTTTTTTGTTCGGGAGCATCTTGAGGTCTCCACCTAAGATATCAAACAATTCAGGACAAAAGGTAATGGCTATTATTTTCTTCTCTGAAAATTTGATCATGAAGCGGCGAGCCGCTTTAATGTACTCAAAGGTAACACTTTCTCTGATTTTGTCCAGGGGTTTACCAAACACAACATTGAACCTGCTTGCAATCGTAGTCACTAAATGTTGACCACTAAAATAGTAGCCTGCAGGAATGGTCAACACATGAGTGGACAGTTGTTTAGTTGCGGGTCCATCTGATTTCTTGTTGTCAATGCCAGTGATGCCTCGTTCATCTAAGGCTTGTTGCAATTGCTTGTCGTACACTTCAACTGTGAAAAAGTTTTGATTTTCGACGATGTTTTTGATTTGTGTCGGGTGTATTATTTCCACTAAAGCTGCTTCCCAGTGATCATCTTGATCCAAATGCATGGCTTGAGGTAATTTAGACGTGTAACAACACAATGTGTTGTTAGGAAACACCTCCATGGAACTGTCACTGGGTAACGTTAAGTAAAATTGGTTAATAGTGTTGTTCATATTTCCAATGTTCTTCTGTCCGAGGAGTCACTCGAGGTTAAAGGAGTATCTAAAAGAGGATTGTGATTGGAAGGGTGACTGTCAGGAGAAGGACTAACGTTGGCCGCCAGACTCCCAATATTGTTACTGTTGTTCCCGTTGTAAGAGTATTTCAGGGAAGGATTGGGAAGAAGATACCCGATGCAACTGCTGAGTAAAATGGTCCACAATTGTTTGTCTCCTTGTTGCAAACTCAAATTAGCAATGGCTGCACCAATGACACAATATACCACAAAGATTTGACAGAAAAAAACGATTTGTGTTTTAGGGACACGTTCTCCACACCACACCCACAAGGGTTGCTTTTGTAAATCTTGCAGAGATGACGTGGGTGAAGGAGTAGTCACTGTGGTTGCTGAAGCTGTATTGAAGGGCATGATGGTTACTTCTTTTTATAGTCGATGACTTGCGAAGCGTCAATCCAAGAATCAAAACTAGGAGGATATCCTTTCCAACGTACTTTGACTTCTTTGACACGACGTTTTCCTACTTTACGGGTTCTTCGTTCGAGAATGCTTTCAATGTCGTACACGTCGTCTTCTTTTTTGGTAACACGTTGTAACTCAGGCAAGTAAAATGTTCCTTTTAATACTTCTCCGTTCATGTCTTCCAATTTATAGACGGTAGGATGACGATCGCGCACTCGTCCAGTCACACGAAACAATTCGGTGGTCCAGTTGGGTAAGTAACCTTTGTCGAAAGTGCGTTTGGTTTTGCCAATGCGTACCCAATCTCCCGTGGTTAACACTTCTCTACCTTTCTTGGGGACAGCCCTCGTCCGGGACGTACCAAACAGACGCTCAAAAACAGTGACTTCGTTGTCAGGTGTCACCTCTTGTGGGGCACGTCCAATGCTTCTATGGTAAGATTGATTGTAGGCTTGGACTAAGTGTGGTAAGACGTCGATGTACTTGAGAGTGTGTTGATGTGTAAAATATTTCCACATGCGTTCTTTCAAGGTACGTTGAAAACGTTCCACGATACTGGCTTTGGTTTCAGGATTTTCGGTGGTGAAAAAATGAATGTCACGTTTTTTTAATTCTCGTTGGAAAGCTTGGTTCAGAAATTCGGTGCCTTTGTCGGTTTGCCATCGAAGAGGGTGACGACCGCTTTGTTTCAACACCAGTTGCAAAGCTCGTACTAACTCTCCGCTCGATTTGGATGTCAATGGTACGACCCAGGCAAATTTAGAAAAGACGTCGATGACACAAAACAAATATTTGTAGCCACGGTTGTAGGTGGCTAAATGAGAGACATCAGCTAAATCGGCTTGCCATTGATGATCGATGCCTTCCACTTGAGTGCGACTTCTGTGAAATTTTCGTCGAATGGGTTTGTGTAAAGTGTACGTCGCTTGTTCTTGTAACCATCGTTGTACTGCTGGTAAACGGAGCTTTTTCAGGCGAGTTTTGGCAGCACGATACAATTTCTGAATGCCTCCGTAACCTGCAGGGTGAGCTGGATCGTAGTAAATGCTGGCTAAGACCTTCTCCATGGTTTTCGTTAATAAGGGACCCACTCTTCGAGGATATTGCTTTGGGCGGGACGAAATGCGGGTTGTTTGGAAACGGTTTTACGTGTCCGATGTGCCACAGGAGTTGACGTCGAGGGTAATGGTGGTGGCGGAGGTAATGGGATAGCTTCTTTGGCCTTCTTTTCTTTTCTCACTTCTGGTTTCCTTTCTTTCTTTTTCACATCTGTCGAAGAAGGAGTAGCCATCATCTTTTTAACCCAAGTTTTGAGTTCTTCTCGTGGGGGAGTGGGGGAAGGGGTCAACAAGGAAGCAGCAATCTTACTCGGAATGGGAGTAGCAGTAGGTGTTTGAAAGAGATCATGGGGTTCTTCTTCCTTGGGTAATGGTGGGGTAACGTCTGTTTTAACTGCTGTAGAGGGTGAGGGTGAGGGTGCCGGGTTATTCATTAGAGCCTTAAAATCGGACAAAGTGGGTTGAGCTGTTTGTTCCACAGCTTTCTGATGAAAGAGTTGTAGCCGTTTCAAGAGTTGACCGTACTTTTGTGATTTTTCGGTTTCGGATAAATCGTGGCGATGGATCAAGGATTGCAATTTGTGTTGTAATTGCGACATCTCAGCCAAATTGGGATTGGGCGGTAAATGGGGGGATCGTTGTTCTTGCCAATGATGGTATTCCATCCATCGTTTGTAAGGAACCAAAGTTAGTTTTCGTCCTTCCATGGGCTTTCAAAGGTTATGTCTGAGATTGTGGTGCTCCATAGTGTCCTTTTATCTTCTACCCATCCCTTGGTTAAACCCTTGGGATATCCCTTGGGTCACCCCTTGTAGCAAACCTGGTATTATGCCTGTCAACAAAGGAGCAAGAAAGGGTAAAAATCCTCCGCGTTGCACCAACATCTTTTTCTTTTGACGGACGGATATTTTCTTTTGAACCATTTGACGAAGAACGTGTCGATGTTTGGATAAGCATTTTTTCTTGTGTGGAGACAAAGGTATCGTGCCTTTCAAAACATTCAAACAACATTCACACACGGTATCGATGACATCTTTGGAGGCTGTTTTAATGATTTGTTTTCGCATGGACGGAGAGGCTTTGGACAGGACGGACAACACGTCTCCGTGTTTGGCTAAACGAGGAGGTAGTCCTTTCCTTTTCTTTCCTTTGTGGGGTGAATAAGAATGTTTTTTGCGAGGTGACATCTTTGCTTGTTCGTTTCAGAAATACACTGATGTCAAAGACTTGGTACACACCCTCTTTAATCTTCTTTTTCCTATTGGCTTCTCCAAAAGGTAACGGCATGCTTCGCTAAATCCTCAAAAGCAGGGCTAAAGATACCAGTTCGGTTATTAGCTGCTTTGTCTAGTTTCTGCATACCTTTAATAAAGCCAGTAAATATGCCTCCTCTTTGGTGACTTCTCTTTTTCTTTTGACGTTTGGGTATTTTCTTTTGTGTCCTTTGACGAAGAACGTGTCGATGTTTGGCTAAACGTCATTTCCTTTTCTTTCCTTTGTGGAGTGTAGAAAAATGTTTTCTGCGAGGTGACATCTTTGCTTGTTCGTTTCACAATACCACTAGTGTCAATGACTTGGTATACACTCTCTTTTATTTACTTTTTTTTTGGGAACTAGCGCTTTGTCAAAAAGGTAACAATGTGTTTCCCAAAATTGTCAAAGGATCCTCCTTTTTGGTGTCTTTTCTTTTTCTTTAAAGGTCTACGTCTTTGGAGGGAAGGACGTTGATGTTTGGTTTTAAAGCTTTTGGTGAGATGACGAGATTGTCTTGTTCCTTTTCCTTTTTGGACGGTAGAACGTCGAGGGTGATGGTGTGCACGTTTTTGAGGAGGCATCCTTGAGTGTTCATCAGTGGTACAGAAAAAATACTGATTGACATCGTGGTTTTCAAGTCATATTTTTATACTGGAATGCGTCGCCACTGATTATCTTTGCGTCGTATCAACTTCATGGCAGGTAACACACGTCGTGAAGGAGTTCGCAATGGACTCAATCGGGACAGTTCTTGTTTGGACAAATCTAGTAAACTCTTTAACATGCCAGATCTTTCTTGGACTTTGACTTTGGGGGCAGGTACTTTATGAGCAGCTGCTACTGACGCTAAGGTGGACGAGGGTGTCTCCGGTGGAGGAGACGTTTTGGGAGACGCAGATTTCCAATGTTTCATCAAATTAGGAAAAACGGGTGTCAAATTGGGTTTGGCTGGCATCACCCGCAACGGAGAAGTGGCAGCCCCTGAGGCTACTGGCAACGTAGTCCCTGCCAAACGTCCTTGTAGATCTTTTCTTACAGGTCGTGGTTGACGAAGGTAAGGTTGTGTCCTGGCCGAAGTGCCTCTTTTGCGGGTGACCGCTTTTTTCTGTGGACTTTTCTTTTTCTGTGCTTTGGTCTTGGTACACTTGTTCTTTTTCTTAGGGGCTTGTTTGGCTTTTTTTGTTTTCTTCTTGGGGTGAACTTTGGGAGTATTGGGATCCCATTTTAAAAGGGAACGAATGATGACACCTCCTAGAGAACCACTGCCTCCAGGTTTCAATATGATTTGCTTTTTGGTGTGAGTGTCAATGCGAGGATTGGCCAGTTGCGTCAAGGCTACTTTGTTTCTGTCAAAAAAGCGTTTGGTTTGATGTGGAAGGTGAATGATGCCTTGCAGTATTTGACGTGCTGTCACCGTAAACCATCGTAAGACTTCTTTGAGACTGGCTTCTAAGACGTGAGCACGTCTTTGTGGATTTTTTTCGCGACTGATGCCGTACAAGGCACGAATCAATTTGATGGGAAGATGAGACTGAAGGGACGTCATGTTGACGATGTATGAGACCAGGTCAAAGTAACCCAAGGTTTTTATAGATTTTTTTAGTGCTTCATAGTGTTATGTCGACGAGGAGGACGTGTACACGACAGGTCCTCCGTCTTGACACCAGTCGTGAAACAAATCGGTACGAAATCGCAAATAATCAGGGGTAGTGGGTTTTAAATCCACGAGTAAATAGGCGTGTGGCGTTTGAGTGGCATCATCGTACGCATGAGTTAGCCAAGGTGTTCCTAACTGTTTGGCTAAAACTTGCACTTGTGATTTATCTCGAGGACTTTTAAACAAGACCACGTAATGAGCATTGAGACTAATGGTACGATGGGCTTTACTTTGTTGAAATAAATTTTGCGTAATGTAAATGACACTGGCATTACGATGATGCCCTTTACGTGTAAACCATAGTTTAATTTCTTCTTCGTCTTCTCCTAACATGTCGTCAAAAATAACCCAATGAGTTTGACTAGGGTCAGACACGATCCCCTCGTCTTCTTTAGGAATGCCTGCTACAAACACAATGGAATCACCTTGACTTTCTTGCAAGAGGCTGTATGCCGATTGCCACTCTTTGTAACACCACACGATGCGTTGAGGTGGACGATCGATCAAATGATGTTTATGTTCGATCAAACGTTTGACAAATTCGGTTTTGCCTGAACCGCTCGGTCCAGCAATTAACATGTTAAAAGGATGACGAAGATACAAGGCTTTCCAACTAGCCTGATCTAAGTGTTCGTCAATGACTTTGAATGTGGAGGAGGAAGGAGTAGTAGAAAGAGTAGAGTGAGCCATAGTCGTGTAGTGGTATGTCAGTATTGACACAAAAACAGACAAGACAAGAGGTTTTTATACTTTTTTCAAGACAAGTTTATTTCAATGCATGTTTAAATTCGAACAACACGAAAACATAAAAGCCAAATAGATAAATACAGGAATAAAATACCTAGGCAAACGATCAAAGTGGCATATAAACAAGTCACTGTACAACGTGGTTTGGGTAACGAAGGTGTCCTAGAGGTAGTATGTAATGTTCTTATAGTCTCCTCTACAGGGGGTATAGTCACATACGTGTCTTCTCTAAAGGGTCTTTGTGGGGAAATGTCCATGACAGTTTTGTCTTGAACAGAAGGATTGTCTTGGGTGACAGATTTTTTTTCTTCTTCTTCTTCTTCTGGTACTGTTACTAACACAGGTTTAAAAGTGACTTTTTTCACTCGACGATGCATTTTAGGAACGCAACGCTTGGGCATAATGGGATACTTCGTTTGTCCAAGCCTCAAAATCCCAACTTTTCCAGTCACGTACATCTGTCCAATGAGGGTGTAAATCACAAGCTACACACACATCTTCGTACACTGCTTCCGTACGTAAAAGTTGACGAATCTTTTTTTCTTGGAAAGGTCGAGATGTATCCAGATGAAAGCGTAAGGCTTTGAACAGAATAAGTCTCTCGTGGACATTTAAAGGAACCACCATACTGTCTTATTTTTTTGATAGGTAGTGTTCGTAAAGTGTCCACAAGGAATCGGCAGGTAAACGAAATCCCAGAAAGCAAGTCACTAAAACACACACGACACGTCGACCCCAATTCATAGGGTATAGTTCTTGCAATAAGTGTTCGTAATCTTTCACCGTGTGAATCTTCTCATTGATATCCTTCCACGGAATCTGTTGGATCACCAATGATAAAGGTTGTGGCATGGTTGTTCTCTTTTATACTTCTTTAGGTCAAAGATTACAAGTGTAGATTCAACTCAGAATTAAACACAGAATTAAATTTGCACAAAAAGCGAAAGTGATTAATATAACGTGTAATTTCGTCCCACTGCCATTCAGGGTAACGGTTAAGAAGGATCAAAGTATCTTCAGAGGTAAACGTAGTAAATTGGTAACAGAGCAAAAAAATACCCTTGATCCAGAGAAATCTAACACGTTGGTTAATTTTTGTCACTTTCCTCTTGTGAATTTCACGACACAAAAGTTCTACAGTCACCCCTTGAGATTTTTCTTTAGCAAGGCCTTGCCAAACGTCCTTGTAGATCTTCTCTTGCAATTCGTAGGGTAATCCTTGAATATTATGTTTTATATTATATACTGGTCTAGGTGTGTTACACGACATGGAGTAGTAGTGTCACTTCCAATCATTAGGTCCCACTAAAGGTAGGTATTGACAATTCGGAGACCATCGAGCATGTTCCAGGTAAGCGGAATCTTTCTGTTCCCACTCGTAAATGGATACACCACAACTGAAACACTTGACTTTATCCCCTTCGCCCAAGTAGAAAAATCCGGCTCTGGCTAATTCTTCAGGAGTTGGTCCAGGCAGATATTTTGGCCATTTATCTTTGAAGGTTTGAAATCGACTTTTAAAGTGGCAGTATTCAGGCAAACTCGTCGGGAACGAATATTCGACTCTCCTCACTTCAGTTCGATGCAGGTACGGTGAAATTCCTAGGAGTCCACGATAACGTGTGGCACCGCTTTCACATCCCTCAGGTTTGACACGCACAGCATCACTTTCCAGGGTAGATATAGGGGTAGTAGTCATAGCAAAGTTCCTACGATATCCTGCTGAATCGCTAACGTCACAGAGCCTGGCATCACTACAATCACAAGGTTTAGCATCGCACTCCACTTGAGAATTCCCAAATTTGAATGATGTCTGTTTAAATGGATTCATCTTCTTTTCGCTTAGCTGTGTTAGTCACAATGAACTATTGGTCTTGGACAATGTCCCTTTTTATATGCTGCCCGATTTCGATGTGACCGTACGGTAGAGTGAAGTGATTGGGAAGTCGTACTCTCTTTTGGTACACGATTTGGTAGACTTTTTCCAAAGGTCTGCTAACGATTTGGTGTGTGGGTAAACGGACAATCTTGTGCGGTTCGTGGGTAGTCACTTGAAACGTTTCATCCTGTCCCAACTGTAAGGCTTCTTGAAGCACGTCAAAGTTCACCACTTGACTGGTGCGATAATTAAGAGTCAATCCTTTCACTTTACATTTGGTGTGCATTTTTCCTTGGGGGTCTCGGTATTCGTAGCCGTAATTTTTAGGACCGCCACTTGCAAAACTTAGAATCTTGTCGTCGGGATGTTCATCGGTCCAGGCTCCTAAACGGTCTCCTTCGATGACAGGGTTACAATCGTTCGGTCGGTGAATGTAGATGCAACTGTCTGTGTCAAAATACAACACGCGATCTCCTAACAGTTCTAACACTTCGTACAATTTTAAGCGAGCGTGGGCTGTCACGTAAGCCGCAATGATGACATTTCCAAATTTGTCGGCTTCTACAAAGTCTAGTTCTTCTTCGTAATTGACTAAGATCAAGTCCTCACGAATGACGTCCACGTGTTTCATGACTTTGGTTGGGTCGTGAATCATCTGGAAGTAGCGAGACGGCTCGGACAAATACTCCGTCTTGGGTAAAGATGGACGTTGTGCCATTTTACCCCACAAACAATTGAGCATGACTTTGGCAAACGATCGCCTTCCTTCATTTTTCTCGATGTGGTCTAAAGTGATACCTTCCTGCTCCCGATATTTTTCTTTGAATATCTTTTGGTCTTCGGGAGTGTGACACCAGGAAGGATAGCCACTAGCTTCTTGTTTTAGTTTTAAAAAGGAATCCACGTAGTCTGCAAAAATACCTTTCTGTCTCTCGTCGCCCTTGCAGTATTGTTGTGTTTTGGGAAAGTGGTAAATTTCGTACACTTCTAACAGTTGGTATCCCATGTCCAGAGCTTTAAACAATTCCACACTCACCCACGTTCCTGTCAAGGTACGTTCTTCCTGAGTGTGATGACAAGGTTGGTCTTGGTTGCACGTTTCAGCACATGTGCGACACAAAGGAAACATCAGTTTTCCTTGGCAATGGTGAGGTAAAACGGGATGGTACAAGTCTGTGGGTGGCAAGACTTTACACTTGATCAATCCTTCGTACTGACGAATGTGGTCCAAGTCAATGTGTTCTGTCATCAATTCTGGATGCCCTACGGGAAAGTGACAATATTTACACACGTAAGGATACAATGAACACACGTCCAAGTATTTGATTTCTTCTCCTTTCTCCTCGTCCGCCTGGTACAGCAAACAAGTGGCATTCGTTCGTCCTCCGTACAAACTATCCCGGGGGTTCAATGGGTCCACCCACTTGTAACTTTCTACGATGCGTTTAAACTCGGGATCGGTTTTCAAACGCTGATCGTACTCGTGTTCCCACATTTCCACTACCTGGTATCCTTGTTGTTCTAACTTCAAACGTCGTTGACACGTGGTCTGGTACAAATCTTCCATAGTTCGTTGTAAAAACTGATTTTTGATGTCACGCTGAGGGTAGCACATAGGACATCCGTGAAATAAGCATCCGTTAAACTCGTACACGATCTGAGGGTTTTCTAAGTCCCAACCATCCACTGAATACGTTCCAATAATCTTTTCGCCTCCTCCGTTGCGAGCGTGTTGGATCCATTTGTCTTCCTTGTCGCACAAGTAATGGAGCCAGCGCAGGGCTTTGACCGAGTATTGACGTTTAACAAAGTTCGTCGTTTGAGGACTGATGACCGCTAGAGTATTTTCAGGCATAAAGCGTTTTCGGTACACTAAAGAACACGCTTTGGCGATGGTACAAGCTTCTTTCCAAGGATCGATCCCTCCGTACTCCATGAACAATTCTCGAAATTTTCCACAGCAACGTCGTAAAATGTCCACGTCAGATCGACAGTACTTTAACATTTCTTCTTGAAAGTCAAAAGGGTCCGAGGCATGAGTCTGGTACCAAGCGAAGAAAGCTTCTCGTTGTTCGGTACGCATGTTGTCAGGGTCGTAATAGTGAGCCTCCGGCAAATGGGGCAGAACGGCATGTTGATTGGCTTCGGTATTGAAAAAGTGTGGAAAATAACCTTTAGCCAATTCTGTCATTCCAAACGTTTTAGGCATGCGACTCAATGGCATGGCCAAGTAACACATCGAATCTTTAAACTGTACTTGTCCTACTTGCATAGAAATGATTTTAGCTCCGTTCAAAGTCACTTGAGGTTGTTCGGTACATTGTTCCGCATAGTATCTGAGCAGAAATTGCCCATCGTATCCCGAAAAATTGTGAGCCATGACCGTAGCATGGCAATGACAATTGCCGTAACGTTCGATGTCTTCTGTACTCCACGTTTCGTCAATGGGGTTTAAGATCCATCGGGCAAACTTGGCTAACGTGTTTGACCCTCGAAAGATTTTTTCACGTCCTCCAGGAATCTTGTTGCAGTGAGGGCAATAACTAAAGATAGGTTCTTGGATGCACTGCTCGCACGCACGGTGAGCTACGCAGAAATTGGGAATGTGAATACCGGTCTCTTGCATGCATTCGAAATCAAAAAAGATAAAATTCCCTTTCTTCTGGGTATCTTCTGAATGGGGTTGGTATTTTTGAATGAAGCATTCGTGTTCCAAGTCCACGATTTGGTGACAAATGTGACATCGTTTCTTCCCTCGACAAACGTGAAACTTGGCACTATTGGTACGTATGCCTTGTCCACAAGTAGGGCACAATCTCAGAAGTTGACAAGTGTTTTTCTGCTGTGAACCTTGCATCTTCAAATGTTGTTGGTAACAGGTAGGACTGACAAAAGTGCGCTGACACACAGGGCAATGCACTCTTTCTTTTCCTTGGTCCAGACAAGGTTGTGAGGCTAAACATCCCTCACATTTTGATCCACAATGTTTGTGTTGTTCTCGATTGTTATAACCATAGTCACATTTTTCACAGTAGTAACCGTATCCCTGGAATGCAGTGATACTGGTAATGGTATCAAAATGACCATTGTGATGATAGATGTGAATGTATTTTCCGTCTTTGAAATCGTGGCCTCGAAACAAAAGAGGTCCACGCACTTCTTGAGGGTGTACTTTCAAAGTGTAACGTGGAGACAAGACGTCTTGTAATTGTTGCATTTCTGGAATGCCACAAGGAGTGTCTTTGGATATCCCCGCTTGCTGTAACAGGAGTTCTGCTTCACTTCGTTGTTTGGCTCGGTCCGATTGTTGAATAGTTTTCCAGGCTCTTTTCCATTCTACCGTGTCGTTCTTGTTGGCATACGTTCGTCCCACGACGACAGCACGAGCTAAACACATCTGGTCTTGAGGATTGTTAATTTGGACGAGACTTAGTTTGGTGCTGCGAAGGTTGTCGACCAATAATACTTTTTTGCGTCGTCCTGTCCCCTGGGGAAGAGACACGTGGGTCATGAACAGTGTGGCTTTTCCATCGTCAATGTGAAACTTGTCGTTGGATTGTTGCACATGTTGAATTTTGTCAATGACTTTGGAAGGTGTTAATTCTGATGGACTAGTAAATTCGATCCAAACGGGAGACTTCAAATTATCGTGATGAATAGAAAGTCTCAAGCGATCGTCTTCTTTGGCTTGACATTGCTGTTTCAGTGCAGTTAACACAGAATCCCACACCTCAGTAATGAACCCTTCTGTATTCTCCAAAGGTACATTGGCCTTGAAATCTTTAAACTTTACGGCATACGTGTAAGCCGTTGTTCTAAATTTTCGAGAGGAACGCTTTTCTGTCTCTCGAATGTAATAGTAATTTTCAGGGTTTACTAAGGGTGGTGCACTTTGCTTGGACGTGGATTGTCTGGGTGTGGATTCGGGCTCACTCATGTCATCTTCAAAATCACTGGCATGAATTTGAGCCAAGACTTCAGCTACTGTGTTAGGCGATACATTACGTTTCTGTCTCTTACTGTCTTTTTCTTTCTCCACAGCATGATGTGGTCTTTTCATCTTGTCTGCAAAAAGTCAAATGACTACCTTTTAAAGACCATAACCCCTATATATTCATGTTCGATCCGTGCATATATAAAGGATTAGTGTCTAACGGTTCAGTATTCCTTTCACTCTCACATTGACCAGAACGATGGAAGAACCTACACAAGTGGAACTTCTCATTAGAGCTTTACGTGGGGTCATACGAAAGTTTTCGTCAGACCAGCCGACGGCCTACTCTCCTTCCTATCGAGATAAAAGTCAAGATACTTGCTATATCTGTAAGAAGAAAGGACATTGGGCTACAGAATGTTCAGATCGTAACAAAAATAAAAAAGGTACCAATAGAGACAAAAGTCAAGATACCTGTTATTATTGTAAAGAGAAAGGACATTGGTCTCCAAACTGCCCTAAGAAACAACAGGAACAGGAGGAGGAGGAGAAAGAGGAGGAGGAAAGAAATTCTGAACAGGAGGAGGAAGAGGTACCCTCCCCCAAGGAAGAACCCCGACACGTTCACAAGAAAAGAAGACGAAACGAAAGTGAAGAGGAAGAAAAAAAAGCTGTGACAGTAAAGAAAATGAAAAAACAGAAAGAGTGAAACAGAAGAAAACCTATGAACTTTTTTAAAGTGGTCTTATGTTATGTTATGTTGTGATTTTGAATTGTGACGTTTGTACTAGAATAAACTAAAGAGAAAAAACGTAAGTGTCTCTTGGTTTTGATTTGATAGTATAATTACCTACACTCACACATTCATTCACTCACACGTACATCATGGGTTTTTAAAAAACATAAAGGCCTTTTGAGTTTTCATTGAAATAGGCAATTGACATAGTATTTCTTTTCGAAATAATTGGAGTGGTCCTGAAAAGGACCGTTGGTGTTTTGTGTGTTTAAAACAAAACAAACTCAGAAACGGGATGAAATCCTCTTGAGCTGTCTTAAGCCTTTGCCACGGCCAAGGCCTACTTCGGGACTGGTGGTTCCTGTCAATGATTTGGTAGAAATCACTAACGGTGGTAAAGTAGACGTAGTCACAGAGAGATCGGGTTGTTTCGCTCGAGAAGGTCTTTTTCTCTTTGGTCGTGATAAAGAAGTCTGATACATTTGTTTCAGACTCCTTAACTCAGCTAAAATATCTAAAAGTACCGTCGTGACCGTTTGATTTTCACTATTTTCTTTCTGTCCTTGGTCTTCTTTCTTCTCCGTTGCTGATGCTGCTGATGCTACTGTTTCTTCCTGGTGTTTTCTTCTTGCTTCTTCTTCTTCCTGCTGTTGCATAAGAAAAGCTTGTTCTTCTACTTTCTGTTGTTGTAAAAATTGCTCCAATGCTTCTTTTTGTCTTTGTTTAAAATCATCGACGTGTCCATAAGAAGATACAGAAGGCAACGAAGGTTCCGGAATAAATTCTTGCGATGTTAAAAAATCCACAATATCCCAGTTAAAATCCACTTCTTCTGGATGTAGATTTGACATGACTTTAGTAGTCACTGTTGGTCCATGACTTGCTGTCTCTACTCCTGGCTCACTCCAATTCATTGTCTTCTTACTGTCCGCCATGATTGACAACTCTCTTGAATCGATGGACTGCGCACAGACGCTAGTACCTCTATATAGAAAAGGTGACGTCACAGACTGCTCTCTTCCAATTGGATGGTTGTGACTGACTTTTGTAACGCACGTTTGGATTGGTGGATACACTCAATCCGTTTCAATCCGCTCTTCCCCTATAAATAACCGCAGTACACGGCATTCGATTCACCTGTTCTCATCAGAAGATGTGGACTAATGTTGAATCGTCAACCCTTGTGTCAAGTATGCTGTTTAGGACTGACATACCCATGTATGTCAGATCATCATGGAGTGTCATTGATAGGACGGAGACAGCCTATTGGAAGAGAAGAGTCTATGTGGAAAGACAAGGTTGTTTGAAGAGAGTTCTCTTCTATGGACCCACAGTAAGGAGAAGTTTAAGGAAGAGAAGAAGATCTGTGAGATGTCCTCTATGTTAACAAAATACTGTTAACATTACATATAACGGTCCTTTTCAGGGCCACTCATAAGTCTCGAAAAGATAGTAGCTTTCATTGCCACCCCTTTTTTCCTTGTTTTATTTCCCATGTTATATTTCCCTTGACGCTATATAGTCCCACAATGTTAAATTCCCCTTGACGCTAGATAGACCCACCATGTTCAATTCCCCTTGACGCTAGATAGACCCACCATGTTCAATTCCCCTTGACGCTAGATAGTCCCCACCATGTTAAATTCCCCTTGACGCTAGATAGTCCCCACCATGTTAAATTCCCCTTGACGCTAGAGTGTCCCAAGCTGTTTTACATAGGATTTTCCCATTGACGCTAGGTAGTCCCCATACACTACTCACATCCTTTTCAGCGACAGAAAATTACAGGTACATATAACACATAAATAGGAAAATAGAAGGAAATGGTCTTAATTATTGAAATTCAAGGGCTCATTAAAAAGGAAAATACTTCATAGTATGGCAATAAAGACCCTGGCCATTTCACTTAGGATTAGATTGTTATAAAGAGAGGAATGGCATGAAACCAGACCACTAGGACCAAGTGCATGACTCATTATATACATGAATAGAATAACTTCATAGAATTAACATTGGAACTATTCAAAACAGATTTTTAATTAAACAGAATGATGCTCTTTGAAGCCCACTTAAAATTAAAACAACTTTGTAACTTTTTATTTAAGAAGCAGTTTGTTATGAATGTCACATAATTAACTAGTTGAATTAATTATTCAAAGACCTGTTTGAAATGAAACTTAATGATGAATTTTGAACCCTATTTGAAATTAAAACTAAATACAAATATAGCTGAAAGGCTTTTGGTAATTTGAAAGTTTATTAGCGGGAAGATCTTAAAAGATCCAACCAGTGATATAAGCTGGGAAGGACAATAAACGCTCACCTTCCCACCTCAAAAACTAATAGCGGCAAAGTGAAGAAAGCAGGCATAAAGCCTAAAACAGTTAAAATGTAAGTATTTTATCACAGAGACATTTCTATCCAATTTAGAACGCCATGATCTATATCTTCTATGACTACCATTTATGTCATCTCTCATATCTAGATGAATGAAGTGTGTTCATGGGGATAACGTAGGTTACAAATATATAAATTATTATTATTATTATTATTATTATTATTATTATTATTATTATTATTACAGTATTGTTAAAGACTTCAAAAAGGTATGTTGTATGTAATAGATAGTTACCAAGGGCGGATCCAGATATATTGATAAGTTTTATTTGAGGGGGAACGTAAACAAAAAAGCGAAGTGATCTGTGAAACTGAACCTACATTGAGGTCCCAGAATGCAACGCCTCCGGAAGGTATTCCATTTTAAACTCTCCATGTTGATAATTTTAGTCATCTTATCGGAGAAAACTTTTTTTAGGTAACGTTTACTTTGACTAATATCAAATGAGATTAGTATAAACTAGTTTTATAACTATGTAGCGAATGGGTAAAACATTGACTGATATTTACAATATGGAAAGTCAACTGATCTAACCAAAGTTTTGAATCTATCCATGAGACAACCATTTTCAAAGCTAATGAAAATGTCATTAAAGTGGAAGCCCTCATAGTCAGTCATTGTCCTATAACCATGACTGATGCTCTCACGTTACCAGTTGTTTTTCCAATATTCTGTGAAATAAATATACTGTCTATCCTACCTCAGCATACATGTCACACAATGTCATAGAGCACAATGTTAGATTGTCAATTTGACAAGGACTACACCAGGTGGTCCGTTGCATTTTTAGAAAGATAACTCTCCTGAAACAAGATAGGGGTAAGAGTTATCTAGTATAAAAAAACACGTTTTGAGCCATGTGTATCACATTTAAAAAAATTCTTAAAAAATACTAAATACGATTAGATATGAATTAAAATAAACTCACATGTTGCCGAGAGGTTAACCTTTTTTAAAGCCTAACAGAAACAGTACAACTCTAAAATAATGCACCGATCACATATAGTGTTGTTATTTAGTTATAAATGCTATATTCTTTACACCTTAAGCTCCGCCGACCTGGGGTTGTACAATTGGTACAGTTATACCTGATATCGGTCTCATATCTCTTTTTCCAGAATGTAATCAATCTCTTTGCATGGTATTAACAAAGGATCTGTTTGATCTCCCGAGTAGAAAGAATGTTTCCGACTTCAGTTGGGCCTGTGAGTAGCTCTGAGATCTTCTAATAACAGAAAGGCCTCGGCCTTTGACAACATTTGAGAACGTTTGATAGCCGAAGGCTTGTGCATGTGGGTCTATTTGCAAATGTCGGATAGCCTTAAGGCTTAGACATGTGAGTAGATTTGCAAACTTTCAATAGCCTTCGGATATCCATAAGGCTTGGTCCTGTGAGTTCCTTTGCAAACTGTGGATAGCATTGAGGCCTGGAACTATGAGTAGATTTGCAAACCTTGGAAAGCCTTCGGATTCATAAGGTTTAGGTCTCTGAGTAGATTTGCACATTTCTGATAGCCTTTGGGCTCAGACCTGTCGGTAGCTTTGCACATTTCTGATAGCCTTAAGGCTCGGACCTGTCGGTAGCTTTGCACATTTCTGATAGCCTTAAGTCTCAGACCTGTCGGTAGTGTTGCACATTTCTGATAGCCTTGAGGCTAGAACCTGTCGGTACCTTTGCACATTCTGATAGCCTTTGGGCTCAGACCTGTCGGTAGCTTTGTACACTTATGATAGCCTTTTGGCTTGGACCTGTCGGTAGCTTTGCACATTCTGATGGCCTTAAGACTTGAGCCTGTGGGTAGATTTTCAAACTTCTAATAGCCTTCAGATATCATTAAGTCCTGTGGTTGAATATGTCAACTTCGCATAAATTTAAATCTTTGGACTATGAATAAATTTGTAAACTTCTTTGCCTGTGAGTAGATTTGCAAAATTCGGATAAACTTACGGCTTTAGTGTTCTTGTTTACAAAAATGATAAATTCATATATCTGGTACTAAATCAGCCAGTATTTCATTCAATATTCAATATTCATGTGCACGACATGCCATTCCATGCTACCCCTCACAGAATACAGTCCCAACATCCCCAAGACGTCATAATTACATTGAAACCTGACAAGAACTAGTGCTAAGTATACCATACACTGTTACAAAACTATCGAGCGTAAAAAAACGACTAGGATTATTTATATCTGCCTCAGCTTTCTTTAAATATATACTATCTTTAAAAATTAACTCCTCTTTCAAATTAAGCAGGTCTTCGTGTAGGAAGGTATTGTCGAGTAATTACGATACTAATGTCAATTTTAACGAAGGTGACTTTCCAAAGAGAAGATGAATAGTTGTAAAAGCAAGCCATTGACCAGCCCTCCATTCCTTCAAGCAAGCATTCAATTCTTACGTGTACTGATACCCGTGCTTTCTTTCATTAAACTTGACTGGTCAGCTAAAGGCCATACATACCATTAAATATCTTAGACTGTAGGTACATCGCTCTTTCGACGTGTGAGAGAGAGAGAGAGAGAGAGAGAGAGAGAGAGAGAGAGAGAGAGAGAGAGAGAGAGAGAGAGAGAGAGAGAAGGGGGGGGGGGATTTGTAGCTATTAGCAAGGTTATGGCTAACTATTTTATCCCTGTATATGATGTGCAAAACATGCAAAGCTATAGACAATTTGTCGTTTAGGACACAGAATATACTGATGTGTGTAAAAGAAACATCGACTTTACTCTAAACGTATTGCGCAAGGAAGATTTTGATAAAAATCTGCTTTATGAGCAAATATGTAGATACGATTGTATGAAGGTGTGTACTCTTTGTTAGTTGGTTAGTTGCCATTAGAACTAATTGAGATGGGTAAAGAGAAAACATACATACAGACCTACAGAAAAAGCTTTCACTATATGTAAACTTACTTTCAGGGTCCAAGCTTTTGAGCAGGATGCCCTCAAGAAATGTTGACTTCTTAATGTTGTTCTTTGCCCTTTGCCTCCATTCTTTCTTAAGAGTGTCTTCATCCGTGTAGAAGTGCAATTTAGCCTGGATTTCGAACATATTATGATATCCAGACATTCTCTCTATAATGCGTTAACGTGTTAATGTAGTATATACAAACCTCTATCCCATTGTCAAGGTGTTAAGGTTTATTAATTCGGTATTAACGTTAATTATAATTACTATTCCCGTGTTTTATATCATCCGAAATCATATCAAATCTTAAAATATAGTTATGTATGTTAATAGAAGGAATGCATAATAAAGATGTTTGGAAACTAGCAAGGCAGTATGTCTTTATATCCCTCAAAATATCCTTTCTTTTATCGTGTCGTGCCACTTTACTAGATACGTGCAAATCTAAAATGATAATAAAGTTCGTGATGAAAATTGTATATGCACTCGTTTATACGATCTCACGAAATAATAAAATACTCCACACATTCCTCATGATGAATCCACGACAACGATGGACTGAATACAATGAATCTGCTATATTTGTCAATTTCTTTACAATGTATCTTCTTAAGAAAATATCCAAAACGTCTAAATCCGTAATACGTCATGGATACGTTTTCTTCACCTGAGATAAAGCTGCCACGAAACACAACACTATTTGAATCTTATCTTGCTGTTTATTGAGTGTTAATCTCCACCAGTAACTCCACTCACATTTAGTATTCAGGCACATGTTAGGAGTGATAAATTCCTTTTTAATATTGTTGCCAATGTATGCATTTTTGCATCCATCCCGTTGGCATATAAGTCATAGTTCTTGACGTACTTCGATACTAGTTTGGCCTGCTTGTGCATCATGAACTCTCAAATAATGAGTCGGTAGAGAAAACAGCGCAGTATACAACTTGTGTTGGTATTTGATTATCGGGATTTCATACAAAAACAGATCGATATGGGTAGAGCCGTTTATTCTTTCAGTGCGATAGTATACTTCCTAATTCGAGGAATGAGGGAACTCAAGCGATGGTCACATTCAGGAGTTCTGGTCAGGATTAATTATTTTTATCAGCGAGGCAGCACCAAATCACGGACGTAAAGCATAATAAGCACAACGTCCAGTTCCCTTTTGTCCAGCAGTCATTAGATTTTTTTCGTGGATCTAAGCCATTAAATCTCTAAGGAAATGCTCGATCGATAAACATTGGTTGATTTTTTTTTATTATTATTAATCTTTGAATGTGAAGTGATTTCATTTATCCTCCTAAACTCTCCGTTACTTCAACTAAAAACATACTGTTTATTGTGACCTTATTTTGATTTTTAACACCACATAATTAAACAGTATCGTCGAGCCCCTTCGCTTTCTGTACATTATGCGGATATCAAGACAACAGACAATATACAATGTTTGTTCGCCACAGGTCATACATGTTACCAATGAGGAGTACCAAAAGAAGATATTCGTAACGACATTCACATCACTTTTTAACGGGAGATAACTTAGTTAACTTCCTGGTGTAGTAAGTATGGTGTTCTCAACAATATATCTTAATAAAGAGAGAGAGAGAGAGAGAGAGAGAGAGAGAGAGAGAGAGAGAGAGAGTGTGTGTGTGTGTGTGTGTGTGTGTGTGTATTAATTGTAAAAGCTTGAATCGAGTATGTAGATAGATTACAATAGCCCGATAAATGGCTTGTGTGGATACATTACAATAACATGTACGGACTGTGTGTATTCGTCACAATAGGCGTAATGGAGTATGTGAATAAATTACAATTGTACGAACGATCTGTACGGATGCATTACAATTCTCCGAACGGGCTGTGCGAATACGTTAACAATTAAATGAGCTAAAATGTTTGATTGTAGAATAAACCAGAGGCGTTGCGATGGTATTTTGCGCCCGGGGACGAACTATGAAATTGGCGCGCCAGCGATCTTGCGACCGTTTTATTACCCTTGTTTACTTATTATAATTTAACGCTGCAAGCCTCATTTTGGCGCCACTGTACCTTGGCGCCCGGGGACATATGTACCCCCCTGCCCCCCCCCCCCCCCCTTAGCTACTTAGCTACGCCTCTGGAATAAACAGCAATGTATCACTATCAACGGTTTATAATATACGAAGAAACATTAGTCGGATACGTAATCGCATATTCAAACACATGCAGATCAATGCAATTTGAATAATCATATTTATTTTGAGAAAAAAAAGGGATATCTATGTTTTTGGGGGTATTAATACAAAGCTAAAATCCGATCTTATGAAATTCAAATTGGTAGTTAAGCAAAGATAACGCCGAAACAAGTGACTGAGTATAGGAAGTTTTTTCTATGCTAAGAAGTTTGGTAACTGTCAGTAGCTAACTTATTCAAAGTTCTATCACTCTCGTCATTTCTAAGTAAATGGTCTTTTTCTGAAATATTTATCAATATATCTTAAAGCTTTATACAATAATCATTCAACTACAAAATTATTTTCATGTTCATGAAAGTTACAGTTAGAACAAAGTCTATCATGGATTGGTTTACAAGGTCTCACCCATCGACCATCTTTTACTTCGAGTCTCTGAGAGGGTACTCTAAATGTAGCAATTCAATTAAAGAATATATGTGTCATGGTAAAGTGTTGATCTAAAGTTTTCAATATTTAAATGGAAATTATTTTCGATCCCTGTACTTCACAACATCTATCAAATTTTGGATTAAACTTGTGTTAGCTGCCTAAATTTGAAATTCGAAATAAATATGTCTTACCAATTCTTTTATTGACCCAGATTTCACAGATCTTGACTATGACTCTATAACCGAATATGCTCATTTATGTTATTGAATGGAGCTTGTAAATCATTCAACATCATCTGGTATGAACATTTGATATCCTTATAGCCTTTTGTGTCTAATATATGAAATCAATATTTCACAATGTAATAAAACACTAGGCGTTATCCTTAATGTACACCCTTACTCCAAATATATAAAATCATTTTGTGTTCTTTTCATTCTCATGCCCCATGCCCCATGCCCCATATCTTTCTGCCAAGATGTAAATGCACTCATTCAATGCATTTAACAAGAATAAAGCTTCCGACGCGACCACCGTAATTTAAGATAAATTTTATCAGGCTGTCAAAAGATTCATGACTTGGTTTATTTAAAAATAACAGCCGCATTACCAGGCTTTCGGCATTAAGAGATTAGTGTTAGGACTGGTCGACTCGTAACTGGGTGAGACATGCTGCATGTCTGCGGCATGATGCCCCAGTGCTAGACATCACTATAAGCTGCCTAACTACATGCATCGTAACGAAATGACAGAACAGTTGTGAAAGCTACGTCAAAAGTCCATATCACACACACACACACACACACACACACACACACACACACACACAACTGAAATTCATTCGGAACAATCTATCGTTTTGGGCTTGTTATATATGTTTATTTGGGGATTAACTTATAATACTGTCTCTTAAATTTTAACTTTGAAACAGACAAATAAATTAATTATTGATTTGTTTGTGTCTCTTGAATTTGTCTTTGAAACAGAGAAATAAATTAATTATTGATTCTACTAAAAGTTTTGGTTTAACATGTAATGTCGTAAACTTTGATTCAAGACCCACCCAGGGATGATTTGAGCATATGTTAGCGGTCAAGTTAATTTAACTTGCCTGACATTCGATAGTATTTGCACATCAGAACACTCGAGACTGTTAGAATTCATTCGGAACGCTCTACTGTTTTGGATACCAATATCATTTTGCTTAACTTTTGTCCATGATTATCGATTATAATAATAATTTGTTTAACAAATATTATACAGCTATATTTTTCATGGGTACAGATTATATTTTATTATAATGATCGTTTGTAAGGTATAACTAGGTTATTTATTTGGATTTGAGTTCTAAACCAAGTCTTAAGTACAAACTTAGAAGGTTCTAAATTTCCAAGACTTGTTTTCAATATTCTTTAAAATGATTGAGTATTGCGACATAAGAAAGGTGGGGATGTACTTTGGCATATATCAAGTAAGAATATATTACGACATCAAGTTTTGAGGATGTATTAGAAAGCAGTATGAAACAATTATTCCTATTCCTGTTCCTATTTTATTTTTAGTCAACATAAGTATTTACTTTTGTGCATAGATTTAAATATAATACTTATTATTTGTTTAAATTATTTATTAGAATTACAAAGTTCTAATATGACGACAATATAGCCTGGCCTGAAAACCTTCACCTGAAAACAGGTAAAGAAGATAATACACTCTGGCCTGAAAGCCTTCACCTGAAAACAGGTAAAGAAGATAATACAGTCTGGCCTGAAAGCCTTCACCTGAAAACAGGTAAAGAAGATAATACAGTTTGGCCTGAAAGCCTTCACCTAAAAACAGGTAAAGAAGATAATACAGTTTGACCTGAAAGCCTTCACCTGAAAACAGGTAAAGAAGATAATACAGTTTGGCCTGAAAGCCTTCACCTAAAAACAGGTAAAGAAGATAATACAGTTTGACCTGAAAGCCTTCACCTGTAAACAGGTAAAGAAGATAATACACTCTGGCCTGAAAGCCTTCACCTGAAAACAGGTAAAGAAGATCATACAGTCTGGCCTGAAAGCCTTCACCTGAAAACAGGTAAAGAAGATAATACACTCTGGCCTGAAAACCTTCACCTGAAAACAGGTAAAGAAGATAATACACTCTGGCCTGAAAGCCTTCACCTAAAAGCCTGAAAACACGAAAATATAGTCTGGCATGAATGTCTTCACATGAAAATAAAAAAAAATCACATGTAAATACGACAATATTGCCTGACCTAAAAGTATTCAGGCGAACCTGAAAAGATAATAATAGTTGTCTGCGTATAAAAGAATAAGGAAGTGTAAAATAAGGATACCAATCTTTGGTCATGTCCATTTTAGACTATTTGTAATTAAAGAATAGTGCTCGATACCTGATGTTAAAGTGCTTATTTTAATATAGCCTTCAAAAGCATACATTAGAAGGAAAAGCATGGTATTGCGGCAAGATTTATGGCCAGAAATAACATAAATATAAATGAATGCAACGTTATGGTGCTGCATTTAGCCCCATAGTCAATGGGAGTATCCGAAACTAGAATTGGCCACATGTCTCCTAGTTATTTTCAGTAATTATATGCAAATCTCAGTTGGCATTTTATTTTAAGTGGACTCGCTATAACTATTTAACACGAGTCCATGGCATCCTTCTCAATGGAATGGCCCAGTTTAAGATTATGCATCGACACAAGGATTCACACATTTAAATTTTACTTTGGTGAATTTTTGTATCGATGTATAATCTTAACTTTTTGTTTATCTTACTGAATTCAATGTTAAATTTTATTTACCATCTTAGTCTGGAGTGTGGTTAGAGAAAGCCCTAAATTCGTTTTCATGCCGAAAGTAACACCGTGTTGCATAGGTCTACCCAGGGGGAAAGCAAGATTTCAGACGACAGGCAAGATACCCAGGGGAAAAGCAAGATATTCAGAGGACAGACAAGATACACAGGGGATACCCAGGGGAAAAGTAAGATATTCAGGACAATGGCAAGATACTCATTGGAAAAGCAAGATATTCGGAGGACAGGCAAGGAATCCAGAAGAGAGTCAAGCAAAGGACGCAAATATTCTCGATGGAAACATTTCGACAATAAATTGTAATGACCTATACCAATCATACTAAAACTGGAAACATATTGGGATAATGTGAATCTATCATTCGTTTAAACTGGAAACATATTAGGATAGTGTGAATCTTTCATTCGTTTAAACTGGAAACAGATTGGAATAATGTGAATCTTTCCTTCGTTGAAACTGGAAACAGATTGGGATAGTGTGAATCTTTCATTCGTTTAAACAGGAAAGAGATTGGGATGATGTGAATCTTTCCTTCGATTGAACTGGAAACAAATTGGGATGGTGTGAATCTTTCATTCGTTTAAACTGGAAAGAGATTGGGATAATGTGAATCTTTCCTTCGTTTGAACTGGAAACAGATTGGGATAGTGTGAATCTTTCATTCGTTTAAACTGGAAAGAGATTGGGATAATGTGAATCTTTCCTTCGTTTGAACTGGAAACAAATTGGGATGATGTGAATCTTTCCTTCGTTTGAACTGGAAACAAATTGGGATGGTGTGAATCTTTCCTTCGTTTGAACTGGAAACAAATTGGGATGGTGTGAATCTTTCCTTCGTTTGAACTGGAAACAAATTGGGATGGTATGAATCTTTCATTCGTTTCATCGAAATACAAACAGTATTTAAGTCCTTGTTATAATTGTACCAAATTTATAACAATTATGAAATCAATGCAGTCTCTTTAATGCTAGTCGTAAATCAATTTGTTCTAGGTAAGGGATTCGAGGTGAAGGCAAATGTAAGAGAAAAGTGGCAGTTAAGGTAGACATTCACAACAGGTTTGTGCATTCAACTGAGGGTGTACGTGCGTTATGCTGAAAATGCACGAGCGTTCTGCTAAGAGAGGACAAGTGATAAATCCGAATTTTATTCTCTTTGTGACCTAAAACAAAAGGTACAACATGCGTGTCCTTTCAGTGCTTAATGCTCACCCTTTTTTGTGCCAGCATAAATCTCTTATTATCAAGGATCTTAAATGGATGAATTCTTAAAGTGACAAAAATTAAGTTGGAGGAAAACAATGTGACACAAAAAGGTTTCTGAGTCATTCTAGATACGGTTATTATTACTACGAGTTTGAACGAAGTTTTAAAATGTTCTGATTTTTATCGCAGACATTTTCCTGTTTAAAATGTTCTGATTTTTATCGCAGACATTTTCCTGTTTAAAATGTTCTGATTTTTATCGCAGACATCATACTGATATAAAGCGTTAATCAATTTCTTAGAATATCAAAGACAAATACTTGAAGGGTGAATGTTACAGCTTATTTCAAAGCAGCACCTGATGGAAACAACTAAATGTTAATGATAAATATCCATTGTTTAAACCGTATTAATGATTAATATCCATGTTTAAACCGTATTAAATGATTAATATCCGTGTTTAAACCTGATGAATATCCATATTTAAATGATATATATCAGTATTTAAACCTTATTAATAATTAATATTCATATTTAATCCGTATTAAAAAGATAAATATCCACGTATATCAATATTAATGATGAATATCCATGAATATCGTGGCTTTTGGATAGGGAGGAAGTGTCTGGGGTGTAGGTGTATAATACACAATTTATATTTATCTTGCGTGTTTGCGTCTTTAGGTTTTGTCAGTGATGTAAATTGTACGTTGGGGTAATGATCATGTGTGGATAATATGTCTACTTACTTAAGCTTCGTCCATGATTCTAAGTCAAAAAATAAGTTCTGATATAGCTTCATGAGTTCAGAATATTATGGAGACAATCTAATGGGAATTTTCATTTAAGAAATAACTCGTATCTAGGGAATTCCAGAACATTCTATGGTGTCTGTATACACTAAATCTTACGGAAGCCCATTAGGACCATATCGTCAAAAAATAAATATATTCTAAATAAACGCAAAACGTATTGTGGATATTTGCAATAATATTGCAGATAAACGCAATACTTTGCGAATAAACGCAATACATATTGCGAATATTTGCAATACATTTGGAATAAACGAAATACTTATTGCGATTAATCGCAACACTATTGCGAATATTCTCAGTAAAATCTTGCATGCACGGCAGAAGATTGCTACATGTTTGGAAATTTTACTTTCTGCAGTTATGGGTTTTAATGCCTTTATAAAGCTATATTTTCCTCTTGGATGACGTCATCCAGAGATTATTTGCTATTCGGCAATCAATCATAGGATGGTTATCAGTATGAGGACAATGAAACGAAGGCTGACGGAATTACATAGGAGAAAGTATCCATCAAACATTTTGAACGTAGCTTGAAATGTAACGGAACAGATCAGTGAAAATGTTTACTTGCAGAATTTCAAAAACTTCAAGATCTAACGCTGCAGCTTTGCTTCAAGGATGTGAAGAAAAGGACTACGACGAAGAAATAATTATACAAAGGGGCCTAACTTTATCTGGCATTTGGATTCTTACAACAAATTTTCATGTTGAAAAGCCGTGACTCTGTTGTCAATGCAAATAATAGTAACTGTTGTAATTGTTTTTGATATATGACCCTTGCACAAAAGAAACGTAATCTGATACAATATGTAAATCATATAAAAAATGATTTGTTTAAATATGTATCATCTGGGTAAAGATTTTTGAAGCCCAAAGTGATGATACGAGCAAAAATTGTTATCACTTACCTTCTATTTTGAGAGAGAATAGGTAATTGTATCCAATTGCTTCCAGAATTAAGATGATACTCATGTAAGTTCATTATTGTTCGTCACCAGCGTGACGCCATGTTTCTACAGTGTATTGGGCGCTCGGCTTTCGACTAGGAGGCGCTCAGGCTAATCTTTACGAATTCTTCCATATTTAGTCAGATTCGTGAAACATTGTCGTGACTTTCCCGAGTGTGTTCCCAAAACCTATAAATATGAGTGAGAGCACCGTTTTAGCAGTTGTGATTGTGTCGTCATCAACATAGTCGTCTGTTATTCATTGGAAAATTAGAATTCCGATAGTCATTTTCGAATTTCCTACTCAGTTTCGTGTATCATTTTAAAATAACAAATTTCCATCTATTTTGTAGTGGTTGTGTCATTTAGATGGCGAAATAATATACCCGACACAACGACACACTTTGTTGCTACAAAATGACACACATTGTCGCATTCAATATATTGTTTCAACGTTTATTTCCTCGTTATATCAGATAAAAGCTCTCATTTAGCTAAAGACACTGTCACCTTGTCACCAACAAAGCCGTCTGCTATCCATTGGAAATTTAGAATTCCGATTGGCATTATCGAATTTCCTACTCAGTTTAATGTATCATTTTAAAATCACAAATTTCCATCCATTTTTTTGTGTTTGTGTCATTTAGATGTCGAAATAATATGAATGACACAACGACACACTTTGTTGCTTCAAAATGACACACTGTTGCGTTCAACCGAAGCGACACACTATTGACAATCGACCCGTGTCTGGTTCCGAACCTTGATTGGAGGCACAACGTTATTACCTCTTCGTTAGTCATATGAACCAATTTTGGGACCTATTAACTTATTTTTCTGTGCAAGATTAGTTTGAGAGTTAGTAATTATGTGAATTAGGACAAATGGAACATTTATGCTGATTTTCACATGCAATATACCACTGAAACTATTGTTGTCAAACATCTGAACTCAAAACTGGTAAATATTTTTTTCAGCATTTTGAGCATTTACTTTTGTGAGAAAACACATACGAGCCGGGAATTCATATTATAAACCGTTTTGACTACATATATTGTTTTATTTTGCGCTTTTATAATCTAAATAAGAACATTTGTTGTGAAGAGATCTAAAAACTGAAAAAGGCGTGAGCTGTCCCTCTATTTCATTGTATTTTACCCTCTTTGACATGTTACAAATTTTGGTGGCAGCTGAAGATCGATAAAAGCCTGTTTGATTCTGTAATTACTTATTATAAAAGGGGAACAACGACGGAAGTTCATCACTCAACGTTCGTAATCCAGGAACCGCAACTCCCGTCATCGCAGAGAGCCTCCTCCACACATAGTTCATAAATGCGACACCTAGTGGAGAAATACAGTTTCTAATTAGTAATGGCGGAAAAAGGGAAAAGGATAAATTTCATCAGAAAATTGCAATCGCTTAGTTTTTATGAATCGTCGATCATAAATCGTCGAATGTGGAATATTTCCAATTGCTTGATGGAAGAGATGGTAAACAGCTTTGTATACTAGCGCAACAAATAAAACAAGTGGCCATACTGTCACCAGCAGACCAGCAGGCTCCTTCGACCATACATTAAACAGTTTGAATGAGGATAGACCAAGGTCATGTAACCTATATACGTTTATGTTACCTCAATCCATACGCCAACCCAGATTTGTGTCTGATAGAAATAATCATGGTGAACCTGTCTTACCTATGCCATATGGTAACTCCTATCGTCACAATGATACAAAGTACGACAAATCGGCAGCATATGATGGCTTGACACATTGGCAAGATTGATTAGTACATTTCGAGTTAGTAGTTGAAATTAATCAAAAGGCTATGGAACTTGTAATTAGCTTACGTGGGACTGCAGAGTGAGTTTTGCGTGCCCTACACCCTGACGTGGGACTGCAGAGTGAGTTTTGCGTGCCCTACACCCTGACGTGGGACTGCAGAGTGAGTTTTGCGTGCCCTACACCCTGACGTGAGAAGAAATTACAGAAGTCTAGTCAATGCATTTGCAGATCGGTTTGAGCTAGAAAACGAGTTGGATCTTTATAGAGCACAGATTAAGAGTAGACTTAGGAAGAAAGGGGAACCATCACAAAAATTAGCCCAGGATATCAAACGCTTGCTACGACTTGCATATCCAACTGCAACCGTACAAGTTAGAGAACATCTAGCAAGCGATTGCTTTATTTTTATTGACTCCCGGGATGACTCTGAGCTTGAAAGGGTTGTTATATATATAGTTCATGCATGTGTAAATAAACAAACCAAACAAAATAACTGCATTTATATCTCAGTCTTTGATTACAGGAAGGCATTGTCGAGGCTGTAATGGCATGTAATACTACAAGCAATAACCAGAATGTACCCAGTGGCAGGCCGTGTGTGCTGTATATAATACCCTAGCTGTATATAATACCCTAGCTGTATATAATGCCCTAACTGTATATAATACCCTAGCTGTATATAATGCCCTAGCTGTATATAATACCCTAGCTGTATATAATGCCCTAGCTGTATATAATGCCCTAGCTGTATATAATACCCTAGCTGTATATAATATCCTAGCTGTATATAATGCCCTAGCTGTATATAATACCCTAGCTGTATATAATACCATAGCTGTATATAATGCCCTAGCTGTATATAATGCCCAAGCTGTATATAATGCCCTAGCTGTATATAATGCCCTAGCTGTATATAATGCCCTAGCTGTATATAATACACTAGCTGTATATAATGCCCTAGCTGTATATAATACACTAGCTGTATATAATGCCCTAGCTGTATATAATGCCCTAGCTGTATATAATACCCTAGCTGTATATAATGCCCTAGCTGTATATAATGCCCTAGCTGTATATAATGGCCTAGCTGTATATAATGCCCTAGCTGTATATAATGCCCTCAATCAAATCAATCAATCCTCTCTGCGCCGTCTGGTGCTTGAGGCAACAGCAAGGGAGCACCATTTCCGTCTGTCGGCAGCTATTGCAGGGGCGGTCTGATAGGTGAGGCCTCTGGTCTTAAGGTCTCTCTCCACTGTTCGTCGCCAGGTCTCTTTGGGTCTGCCACGGTTCCTTTTCCCCTGTGGGGTCCATCTCAGTGCCACCCTTGGTAGTGAGTCAGGAGGCATTCTGCAGACATTTCCGAGCCATCTCCATCGCCGAGTTGAAATGATCTCAGAGATGGTGCTTGCACCCGCTCTATGCCGAAGTTCCTCATTTGAGATCGTGTTTGGCCAGAAGATCCTCATGATGCGTCGCAGGCATTTGGTTTGAAACACTTCGAGCTTGTGTTCTATGTTCGCAGTGGACTTCCAACACTCTGAGCCGTACAAAAGGACGCTCAACACGTTGCTCTTGAAGATACGGATCTTCGTGTGGACACTGAGGTTTCTTGTCCTCCATATGGGCTTCAGCATTGCGAAGGTCTGGTTGGCCTTGCCGATTCTTGTGACGACTTCCCTTGTGCTATCTCCATCCGTGGCGACCTTACTACCCAGGTAAGTGAAATCGTCTAGTTCATGCAGAGGCTGGTCATTGATGGTGATTGGGTTGCCCACTCTAGTATTCTTCCTCAAGACTTTTGTCTTCCCTATGTTGACTCGAAGACCTATGGTATTTGCTGTCTGTACCAACTGTTGTGTCTTCTGTTGAATATCCTGGTGTCTGCTTGCCAGCAACCCGATGTCGTCGGCATAGTCCAGGTCATCCAGCATTGAGGTCAACGTCCATTGTATTCCATGCCTCTTGCCCTCTGTGGTGCGGCGCATGATCAAGTCAATGGCCAGTGAGAAGAGAATTGGAGAGAGAATGCATCCTTGCTTCACTCCGGTTTCCACCTTGAATGGTTCAGTGAGTTGGTTGTTGTGGATTACTCTGCACTCAGAGTTTTCGTACAGGGACCTGATGACATTGACAATTTTCTTGGGGATGCCATAATGTCGTAGGATCCTCCACATAGAGTCTCGGTGCAGGCTGTCGAAGGCCTTCTCAAAGTCCACAAAGACCACATAAAGGGATCCATTCCATTCATGAGACTGCTCAAGTATCTGCCTCATTGTGAAGATGTGGTCGATGCAAGATTTGCCTTTCCTGAAGCCTGCTTGTTCCTGACGTAGGATGCCGTCCACAGCTGTTGTGATGCGTTGAAGAATGATGCGGCTAAAGATCTTACAGGAGATGGATAGCAATGTGATTCCTCGCCAGTTGTTGCAGTTTCCCAGATCTCTTTTCTTGGGAAGTTTAACTATGAATCCGGTTTTCCAATCATTTGGTGCTTTTTCACTATCCCATATCTTTTGGAGAATCTGGCAAAGAAGCTTCGGCGTCTCTGAGTCTTCTGCCTTCAGCATCTCGGAACACACTCCATCATCGCCAGATGCCTTTCCATTCTTCAGCTTGTGAATGGCCTGCTTGACCTCCTCAACAGTGATGTCGTTGCAATTGATGTCAAGGTCCTCCTCTGCTTCAGGAATATCAGCGAGTATGGGTGGGTCTGGGCGATTCAGGATAAACTCGAAATGTTGCTTCCATCTTTCCATCTTCTCCTCCTCCACTGTGACATAGTTTCCAACTTCGTCTCTCACTGGAAGATCGTGGTGCTGACTATAGTCGCCCTTCAGTTTCTTTGTGTTTTGATACACCGTTTTCATGTCTTTCTGCCCTGCTGCTACCTCTGCCTCCTTGGCTAGAGTCTCTGCGAATTCTCTCCTGTCTCTCCTTGCTGATTTCTTCACCTCCTTGTCTTTTCCTCCATACTCCTGCATAATTCTCTCTTTCAGTCTTGGTGATTTTGAATCCAAAAGTCTCTTCTTAATCTGTCTTCTCTCTTCTATGCGAGTCCATGTCTCTTCTGATATCCACTCTGTCTTCCTATTATTCCTGTAACCTAAAACTTCTTCTCCTGCTTCCTTCATTGCTCTGTTAAAATTGTCGATGGTCAGCGCTGTCTCATCTCCTAGAGCACTAAACCGATTCCATAAAGCCAGCCTGAATTCATCCTTCACTTTTGGATTCTTTAGTTTGACCACATCAAAGCGTTTATTCCTGGAGACCCCTATCCTAACTTTCCTAAGCTTCAAAGTCACCTTGGCCACCAGAAGAAAATGGTCGCTGCCAACGTCAGCGTTCCTAACTGTATATAATACCCTAGCTGTATATAATGCCCTAGCTGTATATAATGCCCTAGCTGTATATAATGCCCTAGCTGTATATAATGCCCTAGCTGTATATAATGGCCTAGCTGTATATAATGCCCTAGCTGTATATAATACCCTAGCTGTATATAATGCCCTAGCTGTATATAATACCCTAGCTGTACATAATGCCCTAGCTGTATATAATACCCTAGCTGTATATAATACCCTAGCTGTATATAATGCCCTAGCTGTATATAATGCCCTAGCTGTATATAATGCCCTAGCTGTACATAATGCCCTAGCTGTATATAATACCCTAGCTGTACATAATGCCCTAGCTGTATATAATACCCTAGCTGTATATAATACCCTAGCTGTATATAATACCCTAGCTGTATATAATGCCCCAGCTGTATATAATGCCCTAGCTGTATATAATGCCCTAGCTGTATAGAATGCCCTAGCTGTATGGAACACAAGATTTTACAACAGATGTGGATCGGGACACGAATGTTGGCTTAACCAAAATAAACCACCCATCACAGAACTACAGGAACTTTTCCAGATTCTACTGGAAGAAAATAAACTGGAAATAACGAGGAGCCCTGAAGATGCCCTCAGCACCTACTAAACACTGAGTAGTCTAGTTTTGCAGGCTCTGTGCGCATGGACAGTGCATTTGAACTTTATCATTTATTTTATGAAATATATGACTAATGCAATGCAAAGTCTAATGCATCCCATATAGGTAACCATGCCAATCACGACGCTTTTATCATTGACTGACGCATTTATCACAATATCATTGTGGTCATCTACCATCACCTTCATTCTGGTACAGTGCGCAGCAGATACCTTGGGGTTTATGGCCTGAAATGCATTAGACACACACACACACACACACACACACACACACACTTTGATAGGAGAAAATTCTGCAGAGAATTAAGAACGATTGTATCAGAGTAGTTCGGACTGAACGATTGTTATCAATCTAGACGCCAGATTAAAAGAAATGTTATCTTTTATATGCATGATATGATTTAACATTAAGATAACTATGTTTTTCAATTGGTGTCTTATAAATGTCAGTAGTATTATGTTTTCCAGATAGATTGACGAGAATGACTGGGAAACGAATGCTTATTTATTTCACTGTCATCCTGTGTGAAGTGTATAGCTGGATGTTGGTTATTAGGTCCCTGCTAGAATTCGTTTATTGGTATATGTTTATTCCATACGAAGAAGCAATCGTCTGAAATCGTTATATACGCGTGGTAGATCTTGAAGGACTATGCGAAACTTAATTGACAATGCCGTATTTTCTCTTCGAACTTTCACACTGTATTTAAGGAAATAAATTGTTTGTTAAAGTTTGCAAAACCTGTTGTTTTCACTCTTTTATGTTAATTAGTTTAATACCAAACAATCGTAACTATATAACTCTACATAACCAAGGGAATGGGGGCCAAAATGCTACCCCTTCTTTGACATGAATAAGAGTGGCAAATCTACAAGAGTGTAGCATCCTTATGGAAGATATATGCATCTTATCAGTGTTATCCTCGAACCATTCAAATGAAGTTGGGCTCTTACAGTTCCATGTTGGTTTCACTATTCTTCTTACATTTTTCAGATTACTACACCTTAACTGAAAAAGCAAAGTATAACATTTCTCCAAGGCTTTGCAAATTTGCCATTCCAGGCGGTAATGTGGAAATTCACCTACCAATCAGTCTGTTGAGCTTTACTAAATTTGATATGAAATTTAACAAATTGTATCCAGTTTCAGAAACAACTTTCTTTATTTCTGAAAGCATGAAAGGTTTTAATGTATATAACTATCAAAATAAAATCTTCGTCAATTACTAACCAATCTAGCTTTTTGTACACAACACTATCAAACTATTTTGGGTATAAATGTCTACTCCATGTTTCATAACAGAGTTTGAACTGAAGTACAATGTATTGTGGATACAGGAAAATAAAGGAAAAAGAAATGCATGCATGCATGCAGTAACACGAGTACATTGTCTCCCTGGCTGTATGCATATTTTCAATTAAGATGACAGTACGAGCAAGGGGAAGACATACTAGGTTAGATAAGTGACAATGTTTCATCACAGGTTCCTCTTCTTCTCTGCTTGTTTAGTAAAAAAGCAAAAGCTTAAAAAAAATGGACCGAAATGCAAAAACAAAAGGAGACAAATCTTAAAAACAATTGTGATATTGATGTTGATTCCAACAGTATTCAATATATCTCTTTTCTTGGAAATCATCTTCCAGTGTGTTAATCTAGGAAAAGGTTTTAACTCAAGACAAGGTGAAGTTTTATTTGATATCTCTATAGTAAATGCCATTAACACAAAATAAGAATAACAACTTAAAACACATAAGCATCACTCAAGATGGATTCTCTCTTTTCATATAAATATTTAAATATCTTAAATATTAATTTATTCCCTTACGATTGAGTTTGTCTCATCATCAAAATTTTAAACATAAGGCTAAAGGTAACAATGAAACTTTAAGAAAACACTTAATTAAACATGATGAAAACTGTATCCAATTTAATACATATACACAAAGAAGGGTAATAAATGTGTAAATAGAAAGATATGAACCTGAACCTTCTTGTTTATATACAATCGACATCATCATAAAAGTGAAGCTAACAGTTGACAAAAACAAAATAGCAAAATGAGGTGGAATTCTATCAACTCAGAAACAGCTGGTACTTAATGCAAGACAGCTGTGTGTTCATTTTTTAAATGGTGTGGGTTTTAATTTTGCCTCATTCAATGAATACGTTGAAATGGTATCATATACAAGAACCAGCAAAAGACTTTAAAAACATATCACTAATCCAATATATGATGGAGTTAGATCAATCCCCATTTGTTCTTTACTACACATAATGTACTAATGCTACTAGTATATGGGTATGTACTGATAATATCAATAATGCTACTAGTATATAGGTATGTACTGATAATATCAATTATCGATATGTACTGATAATATCAATTATTGTATAGTATATATACATACATAATATCAAACTAATGCTACTAGAATATGGGTATGTACTGATAATATCAATTAGTATATGGGTATGTACTGATAATATCAATTAATGTACTACTGCTACTAGTATATGGGTATGTACCGATAATATCAATTATTGTATTCTAATGTATTGTATATCGATATGTACTGATAATATCAATTATCGATATGTACTGATAATATCAATTATTGTATAGTATATGGGTATGTACTGATAATATCAAACTAATGCTACTAGTACATGGGTATGTACTGATAATATCAATTAATGTGCTAATGCTACTAGTACATGGGTATGTACTGATAATATCAATTAGTATATGTGTATGTACTGATAATATCAATTAATGTGCTAATGCTACTAGTACATGGGTATGTACTGATAATATCAATTAATGTGCTAATGCTACTAGTACATGGGTATGTACTGATAATATCAATTAGTATATGTGTATATACTGATAATATCAATTAATGTGCTAATGCTACTAGTACATGGGTATGTACTGATAATATCAATTAATGTGCTAATGCTACTAGTACATGGGTATGTACTGATAATATCAATTATTCTATTATAATGTATTGTATATCGGTATGTACTGATAATATCAATTAGTATATGGGTATGTACTGATAATATCAATTAGTATATCGTTTTGTACTGATAATATCAATTATTGTATTCCAATGTATTCCCATTTATGATGCATACAATACAACATTATTGCTAAACCTTTTTTTGTACTAGTTTTATAAAATATGACACTCTTAAGTGAATACAGTTATTTGACTTGTACACTAACTGGATTTATATCTTAAATGATGTAAAGCAATTGCAATGACTGGCCTTCACAAATCCCCATGAATTGCACAGTATATTGCAAGACAAACTACCAACACCCAGGATCACCACTCAACAGTACCTAGGAATCACATGTCACACATGTCTTCCTACTGTGAGTACATATATGACGTTTATTTAGAAAATATACGAAACTATATCTTTGTGACGTCTTATATGAGACCTCTGACCTGTTCCATCCTCCCACCAGAACAAACCGGACCCTGTTCATTTGGAATAGGAATTAAGAATTAGAGCCCTCTGACTAAAGACAAAGGGTCCCAGAAAATCCAGAACCCATTTTAAAGATAAATGGCTGATAGTAAAACATCAATTATTTTTTCACATAATGTCATACAATTACTAGATACACTATATATTTATTTGAATGGATAACGAGACTAGGTATTAAGATACTAGCAAATTAGAATGAAAATGTCATATCCATCATACGCTTATGTGTGTTGGTCATGACATTGTCAGTACCATACACGAACATCTGTTTCAGTGTGTGTGTGTGTGTGTGTGTGTGTGTGTGTGTGTTGGTCATGACATGTACAGTACCATATAAGGACATTTGTATCATTGTGTGTGTGTGTGTGTGTGTGTGTGTGTGTGTTTTAACATTAGCGGTGATATTAAAAAAATGTCATTAAATACGATGTCTTCCATTAGATTCAGCAGTTGATGTAAGCAAATGTTTTTAAAAGTTCACTGAAACATTTCAATGATGGAACCATTGTATAATGGAAATCTAATATTGAAAAGCATTTTTTCTATTCTTTAACTGTAACAAGGTCCAGTCATTTTTCCAGGATAAATCATTAGTTGTGTTTAATGCCAATGATTTTCCGATTGCAAACTGGGTTCAGGAAGCACTGTATATGATAGGTCTCTTTACCTAGTATGATTAATTTATTTATAATGGTTCCATACTGGCCGAGACCTACATTTTGCATGAATGAATAAAAACAGTTATGAGAAAAAGTAAACCAAAAAATAACTGATGAATATACAGAAACTGCAAGGATTAACACCTTGTTCAAAATAAAAATTATCAAATATAATATAAAATAACCAACACAACTAAGATTTCAAAAAAATTAAAATTTGTAATTATTAAGAATCTTAAAGCCATTCCTCACACTAGTTGGCTCTTATACATACAAAATATTTTTTTTTTAAAAAAACACAACTTCTACGAAAATGTGGAGCACATGATAAATGCTTCTAACAAATGATAGGAACGCACGTGTCAGCTAATCATATCATTAAACTGTTGATATCTCCATTCTAATTTTCATATCCAATTTGTATTCCCTCCCATATTACTTAGGCCACTCAGTCCATAATATACACCCAAAGGAAACCATTATTTTCCATTCTGGCAAAATGGAAGAGACAAACCTTGTTTCTTTGGGTTTATAGATTGCAATTTAACCAGTCAAGAAATAAATTATCTTTCATCCACTTTCATCTAAATAATATATATTCCAAACAGCTTGCTATCTAAAATATTATCAACGTGCTCACGAAGAAGAAAAAAATTGTCATAGCTAGTGGATAGCTCTGGTACACAACCACATGTATGGGCAATTGGTCTCGGGGTATACGCAGAAATTGATGGTGTAAATCTAACTTGAATTTGTTTGCCAACGATCAGATCACTTCCAGGACAAAATCACATTAATGATGTTAGTCTGTCCCTACTACAGCTTGTGATGTATTGTCTCAAAACATCAAGTATGAGCATTTCTACCTTTGAAATATCATCTGGTAATTGAAGCAAATTAAAAACCTTTTTGTTTGTCACATTGAAACTTCTGTACACTTCCTAAAGTCCCGTGCTGGGTTAAAAAAACACTGAAGTAATGGTGACCATCACTCTTTTACAAATGACGGACATTGCACTATCTGATGGTAAGATGTCTCTGACTAGCTTACTGATGTATTTTGTGGGCATAACGCATGCTTCATAGCTTACAAATACATCAGAAAGATCCTCTTCATCCATGCTATCAAAATCATTCATTGCCATTTTAAAAAGATGTTGCTAGCAGGCAGAGAAGACAGAGACAGATCCAACATTTCTTATCTTGGATATACTTTCCTTCGATACATCTCTGAAGAAAAATTTGCGACAACTGAATTGGGCAAGTACCCTTCTTCTTTATATCTACATATGAGAACCACTACCTCCCAGTGCTCTCTTCTCATGATATGCACAGTTGTTGGGATTTTTATGTCAGACCGAACTGTCTGTTTAATATTGCAGGTCTCAAAGAATTCCAAAACAGCATCTTCAAAAACACCCCCAGCATCCTCACGTCTTTCAGATACAAGTTCTACCTGTAAAATTGATTTAATTTAGGATCAAAGTTGGCATCCAGAAAATAATTCATCATGTCATGAACACATGACCTCTCATAACTATTATATTCTTGCTCAATTCAGTTGTTGCAAGTGTTTCTCTCATTCAAAGGACCGTTGTCATCTAGTTCTGATCTGGTTTTAAAATGGTTATCTACTGGGTAAAACAATATTTCATTGTCAGAACTGTGCAGATCTAACATAGAATCTAATACAACAGAACGCATGATAGTATTTTGTGCACAATTTGCATGCATGTTGGTGTAACTTCTGTGTTGAAGTACATGACTGGGGGTGCTAAGGCTTTCAACAGATTCAAATATTGCCTTAGCATCTGACTGTGACTAACTGCGTGTGACTTTCATCATTGACTCAAATGAAAACTCTCTTTGCCTGACTGGGTGTGACTTTCAGTACTGACTCAAATGAAAAGTCACTTTGCCTGACTGGGTGTGACTTTCAGTACTGACTCAAATGAAAACTCTCTTTGCCTGAATGGGTGTGACTTTCAACATTTCAACAGTGACTCTCTTTGACTGACTGAATGTGACTTTCAGCACTGACAAAAAATAAAAATCTCTTTGACTGACAGGGTGTAAGTTTCAGCGCTGACACAAATGAAAACATTCTTTCGACTGAAGGGATATTGGTACTGCTACATCCAAATGGCATGCTCTTTGTATCTAGCATGAAGTTCAACCCTTCGTCTCCTAGATACTAATGTGCGGAAGAAGGCTCTCTTAATTTGTAGGTTCTCAAATGAAGCTTAATTCAAAGGTTTGTTGGAAGAAAGATGGTTTTAGACCACAAGCTGCAAGAGAAGCTCCAATGAGATATTTGAAAGCAGGACACTGATCTTTGCAATTTGATATACTTGATCCATTCTACGAAATATAAATCCATCCGAATGAAAATCGGATTATTGGAAAGAGTTGCTCAGTAGCCCTTATTAATAGAAACTGAGTGTTATTTCTTCTTCAAACAAGAGGAAATAAATGTTTACTGTACACAAATTGGGCCAACACGGATTGACACCAAACAAAACAAAAGATTATCACATTTTCAACGAATCCAATCATAAACGATTCTACTAGAGAAAACGTTGTCACCTGTGGAGTTCAATGTCCCCAGTAGAGTCAGAAAATAATAAGCTGACAATGAATCTTGATTTTGAGTGTCTCCAGTGGGGACATGATCATGTTTACTCTTGAGCAGAGGAACACAGACCATCTCTGTGTGATGAAATTTTCCCCCCATTGAAACAAACCTTAAAATGGATTGAGCTTTGATTTCTCTAAATTGGATAGAAGACCCAGCCTGTTCACTATGGGCCAACAAAAAGACAAGTCTAGTCTGAGGGAACAACCAATCATCAAAATATAGCAGGCTGGGGATGCCTAATGATTTTAAACTGATATCAGAATTGAAGCTATTCCATCTTTTATGTTTGGCAGGACCCAGCCATCAACCAGTACTCCTTACCAAGACTGTTGGGCCCTGCGAGCAATCATGATAAGTCCACTTCTTAGCTGGTTTTGATAAGCAAGAAGTGGGTGCTAGAGACCAGTATTGATGGTCTCTCCAGATAAGTATAAACAGACGGGGTGATCCTTCCTAAGAGAGTCTCTACCTCCAGGGTGACAGCCTTAAGAAGGTTTGTACTGTGCTCTTGTAAGAGCTCGGACATTGCCAGAGCAACATTTCTGATGAGGTGGAGTAGATCCACACGGCCATTGACAAGGACAATTGCTACCTAGATATGTATGCCACTGCTTCCAAGAAATGGTGGAGAGCCATTGGCAACATAGATTTCTCCTGCAGTCGACTGAACAATCCTGCTGAAAAGAAATCCCACTGCTGGGCTACAGTTACTAGTAACCAAGCATTTTTGTTCTATGGAGTCCAATGATTTCATATGTCCTGATTAAAATACCCACTTGAGCCACATTCTACATTTAACGTGGTAGGTTTAGTGGGATTAATGGAGTATGAAGCTTGAAGCAGCATTCAAAGGTTGCAATGTACAAGAGGGCGGACAGACTACCCTCTATTGGACTAAGTTGTTTAGCAAAAGCCTCTCCTTATCTAAACCTTGATCATAAAAGAGTGATACATGAACAAGAGATTTGATTAAATGTTTGTTCTAGATAGTTTCTCCAAACTGGACATAATTGAACGCTATCAGAACCTAAAGGGTAGGGACATAGCTCGCCGGGCTAGAGGTGGTAGTTTTCATTTGTCGAATGAATATGATTCCTCCTCCTCTGCATCGTTAACTAAAGATTATGAAGTTGCAGGAGATGCGAAGGGAAGAGGTATCACACTGTGTCAAACTGGTTGGCTTCAATAAGGAAAGAAAGGACACCATCATCAAGCACTGGTAGACAGTGCTATGTTATCCAATGTCACTCTGTTTTGGGGGAGACATGTGCACGAGAAACTTGAACTGCCACCTCCTGCCGCAGAGTTAATGGACAGTTTACAGCAGTGGGATTCAATGATTGCTTAGGGTCACTCTACACCCAACCCACCAAAACCATTTCGGAGAAGGTATGTCCTATTTTATGGACTCAACCTAGTAAGATCTTATTACTATTGCTGCCCAAATCGAGCAGTCCTGGCAGCATGCAGGGAAAGGGCTAATTGATTTCTGCAATCCAATATGGATTTAGGGTGAAAAGATCTATTCCAGTTCTGAAAGACATCGATCTGAGAAATCTCATTGTTACGGGCCTTGATCGCATCGCTGAAAATAGATTCCTGGGACTGAACAGATGTTGATACCCTTTTAGCTGCGTTTTGACACCCTTTACTGAGTAGCGCGTTAGTAAACTGTACTGCTTTGCTTTGCTGTTGGATGCAGCTCACACGCTGACGTTTTGGTTGCGAGTATGTCTGGAGAGGAGTGCACAATTTGGTCTATGTTCTAATGTGTTCTCTGTTGTTGCAGTCTGTACTAAAATACTCTATCCTGCTCCATATTTTCAATCATGGCATCACATGCCTCTTAGAAATTTCCTTAGCTTTCGCTCCATCTTCGAAAACTTGCTGATATTAAATTGAACCAGGAACCAAATTAAGTTGGAATACATGTGCACGAATCAAATTGGGTAGCAGAACTGGGTATTTGTATGTCAATAGTACACTGTACCAACAAGAGAATACTAAATGTTAATATGAGCCCAGTTGCTGTATGCTGTTATGCCTAACTATTATTTTAGTATTTTCATTGTTAAAGCCCACATACACATCATCCTGCGGTTGTGGAGTTTGCTTGTCTTGGGCAGTTGCTCTGTCACTGTTTCATTAATTTTCAACAAGAACTTACATTAATTTGATTACATTAACATTTAGAGCAATAACCTCGACATTTTCACTGACGACTGTAAAATAATACGTCCATACTCACCTACAGACGCAGCGGATTTGACAAGAGAGAAATTTAACAACTTCTTCAGGGTTTACTTAAATCACAAAAGTATTGCGTTTATTCGCAATAGTGTTGCGTTTATTCGCAAAAGTGTCGCGTTGATTCGCAAAAGTGTTGCGTTTATTACTAATGTTTTGCAAATATTCACAATATATATTGCATTGATTCGCAATGCATTGCATTTATTCGTAATAGTATTGCGTATATTCGCAATAAGTATTGCTTTGATTTGCAATATATTTATTTTTCACAGGCACTGTTTGGCACTATTGGAATTCCGTGTAATTTTTGTAAGCAAGTATTAAATCCTGTTTCGTTCCTGTTTCATGATCAGGCTCGGGAATAATTTGGAGTTGTATCCAGATTTAATTTGAAAGGAATTATTTAAATCATTCATTGGAACTACTAAAGTGCTCATTGACTCATGGACTAATACATTAGCTTGAAACTAGTGAGGATTCATTCAAGACACTCTGCATAAATTTCTTCGCTAGAGGTCGCTCTATATACAGGGGATGTTTATGAAATGAAATCCTGAAAACATGATATGGCAAGTACATAATATATACTACAGTATACATGAAGTAATTTGGTGGCGCATAAATATAGTAATCAGGTGAAATGCGTGTGGATAATTCATTATCTACATTTTCAGTTTTCGTTTGAGAGTTATTGAAGTGTAATATGTATCGCTGTTTAAACTGTACATATCATAAGTAATTATTAATACTCATTTCCTTTGAAAAAATTTACATCTTGCTACTATATGATTATTTTTAATTCTTATAAATACAACAGCACAAGAACAGAATTATATTTTGTTTCATTATCTTGTTGTGAGTAGTGTAAGTCCGCTACTGAATGTTCCGTTGAATCCTTTACTGTCTATTAGACACTAACAATTTTCTTTCGCCAAGAAACAAGATAAACTAATCATAACATAACAAGATAAATGTTGAATTCTTCAATTTAGAACAAGTATTTTTAAATTCCTCTAGAAAGTTCGGATGGAAGTTTCATTGGTTATTGTGCCCATAACTGTATCGTTTCAGCAACACGTAAAAGTAGGAGATCGAGTGAATTTACCGTTGAGGCTGTCAGAATTAATCATTATTACTCCATTCACTACTTTATATGACATTTTCATCGACCAGTCCTAATGGCTTTGAATTGTACTACCACCATGTAGAATATGGTCTTAAGTTTTCAGCAAATATTTCCATGAAATAGCGCTTTAGCTTAAGTTTACACAGCAATAATAAGCAGGGACCGTTATATACGCCGTAAACAGACTCCAAAATGTCAAACGTTCATAGTGACACAATTGTTTGATAGAAAGATAAACCTAAACCGAATTCTAGAAATGTCTGAAAAGAAAAGTAGTAGTAAGTAGAATAGTGGGGATTTTCTAAATAATTTTGCTAATAGATACATTAAACCCATTTCATCCTGGTTTTAATTTTTCAAAAAAAAAAGAAGTCTTCCTGACCGATTGTTTTATTTCATATATGACTGAAACTATTGGCTATCGAAATTACAAAGAGTCAAACAATCAATCCATAAAGTTATATTCTAATATGGACTTCTTGGCTCAATGGCACTTAGGCGGATCTGACCTGAACTCACTAAAACTCACTCGACCATGCCATCATGAAATCCCACGAACACTACACCCATGACGTGTTTTCTTCTTGTAATTGTCTAATTATTCGGGCTGCGAACTACTTCCCCAGCACCGACTTCTCAGAATCCAAAAGGTAATCACAAAAATATAAGAAATGCTTAATATATATATATATATATATATAATTAAACATAATTCTTATAGTGTAAATAATAAGCAATTCTCTTGAAATCACTGACAGGAATGCCTACATCTATATTAAAGATCAGAATGTTATGAATCTTACTTTATATAGAGATTTGGAACAACCATCGTGAGTACTAAAAACGAAGTTACAGTTATTGTGGATCATTTCGCACTTATATGTGGACCCAGTTTATGTCGGTCTCCAAACAGACGAGTCCTGGACGGAACCCAAATCATATGCAGACGGATGCCACGGATCCGTTTAGCCCTCACATAATGGAGTGCGACCGTGAAAACCATAGCAACGCATGACTTGGTTTTAAAAAAAAAACAACTTGAACTGGCATCGTTCAACATTAGCATTTGGTCAGTTTAGACAGACCAACGCTCATATTCGCACACACCATGTTTTTAAAGATTTGCCAAAGATTTTAACTATCTAATTCATTTGTATTATCACACAAAGAAAGATAACGGTAGCCTTCCTCAAGACAACGATATATATATATATATATATATATATATATATATATATATATATATATATATATATATATATATATATATATATATATATATATATATATATATATATATATATAACTCTTGATAGATCCACCTTGATCATTGAACAACATCAGCACCCACCAGTAGCCATATAATGAAGTTGCTAAGTTCAAAGGAAAGATCTTGATACAATTACGCTTTGAAATTATCTCGAAATATGTTAGAGTGGCAGCGGTGGCTAAGTGGATAGCTTGGGGACTCGCTTATGTGTTTGAATATTGTATAGAACAGACCGGCTTGGCGGCTCTGGTGTGTCTTGGTTGCTCCAACTCTCAATAATATAAATTGCATTGCGTCGTTACATACCAATCTATGTCATACAATCAATCAATCAAACAATTAATCATTCAGATAGTATTAAAGTTTAGTCACCCAATGACATCATAAACTGTGGTTATCGGCACCGCGTGGAGTTTTATTTTTCCCCCAAATAAAAACTCGTGGTGATGCTTAATGCAGGCACTTAATGTTTACTATCTTTGGGAGATTTCTCCAAGCTCTAAAATGGAATAAATACAATATTTTTACTCAGAAATCAATTTTTATAAGTCAAATTTACAATGAACCAAAACGGTATTTAAACGTTGAAGAAATATTGCATACCAGCAAATTAGCTGGATTTAAGTGCTTCACATAAATTCATTTGATTCTGAAGTTCGAGTGTCCTCAGAATTTGTTGATTCAAGGCGTGGTCTGGAAATTATAAAACATTTTAATTAAAAGACTAGGACTAAACATAATATGATCTCAATATGGAAAGCTTGAACTTTGAAAAACTAATTTATATAGGTAAATTAGACATCAGTGAAATGTTCAGCAGGTATCATCGATTTTATTTTCAAAATATTTAAACTCTGTGGATGTTTTCTTATGCTGCGACTCATACGTTGAAAAATGTAAATGATGATATTGAGAGAGAGAGAGCTATTTGGTTAACTATACTTTCAAGTATAGATTTCTCTCGTCTGGCGCCAATCTATTGATGCTACATTCTTATCTTAATTTGACTCACAAAAGATGGTTCAGCCAGATCGATATAAATTCTGGATATAAATCAATGAATCTGTAAAGAGTTTCCTTTGAATGCTGATTTTCATATTATGAAAGCTTGCAAAGAAGAGACACTATTCACCAAGATAGTTTAACCAGTTGTAAGAGCAAAACGAACTCAAGCGGAATCATCAGCATTGGGATTGCTATGTATTAAACGTACTCAACATTGAGATTGCCACGTAATAAACGTACTCAGCATTGGGATTGCTATGTATTAAACGTACTCAACATTGAGATTGCCACGTAATAAACGTACTCAGCATTGAGATTGACACGTAATAAACGTACTCAGCATTGAGATTGCTATGTATTAAACGTACTCAACATTGAGATTGACACGTAATAAACGTACTCAGCATTGAGATTGACACGTATTAAACGTACTCAGCATTGAGATTGCTATGTATTAAACGTACTCAACATTGAGACTGCCACGTAATAAACGTACTCAGCATTGAGATTGCCACGTAATAAACGTACTCAGCATTGAGATTGACACGTAATAAACGTACTCAACATTGAGATTGCCACGTAATAAATGTACTCAGCATTGAGATTGCTATGTATTAAACGTACTCAACATTGAGATTGCCACGTAATAAACGTACTCAACATTGAGATTGCCACGTAATAAATGTACTCAGCATTGAGATTGCCACGTAATAAACGTACTCAGCATTGAGATTGCCACGTAATAAATGTACTCAACATTGAGATTGCTATGTATTAAACGTATACAACATTGAGATTGCCACGTAATAAACGTACTCAGCATTGAGATTGACACGTAATAAACGTACTCAACATTGAGATTGACACGTAATAAACGTACTCAGCATTGGGATTGCTATGTATTAAACGTACTCAACATTGAGATTGCCACGTAATAAACGTACTCAGCATTGAGATTGACACGTAATAAACGTACTCAGCATTGAGATTGACACGTAATAAACGTACTCAGCATTGGGATTGCTATGTATTAAACGTACTCAACATTGAGATTGCCACGTAATAAACGTACTCAGCATTGAGATTGCCACGTAATAAACGTACTCAGCATTGAGATTGACACGTAATAAACGTACTCAGCATTGAGATTGACACGTAATAAACGTGCTCAGCATTGAGATTGACACGTAATAAACGTACTCAACATTGTATATTCTAATCTCAAAGACAGTCCGAAAATTCTTCTTAATTTGGGTCAAGGTTGATTTAATTATAAATTTGCGTCAAGGTTTATTTAATTATGAATTTGTGTCAGGGTTGATTTAATTACGAATTTGTGTCAAGGTTTATTTAGTTATGAATTTGTGTAAAGGTTTATTTAATTATAAATTTGTGTCAAGGTTCATTTAACTATGAATTTGTGTCAGGGTTTATCTAATTATGAATTTGTGTCAGGGTTTATTTAATTATGAATTTGTGTCAAGGTTTATCTAATTATGAATTTGTGTCAGGGTTTATTTAATTATGAATTTGTGTAAAGGTTTATTTAATTATGAATTTGTGTCAAGGTTTTTTTAATTATGAATTTGTGTCAAGCTTAATTTAATTACGAATTTGTGTCAAGCTTAATTTAATTATGAATTTGTGTCAAGTTTAATTTAATTACGAATTTGTGTCAAGGTTTATTTAATTATGAATTTGTGTAAAGGTTTATTTAATTATGAATTTGTGTCAGAGTTGATTTAATTATGAATTTGTGTAAAGGTTTATTTAATTATGAATTTGTGTCAAGGTTTATTTAACTATGAATTTGTGTCAGGGTTTATCTAATTATGAATTTGTGTCAGGGTTTATTTAATTATGAATTTGTGTCAAGGTTTATCTAATTATGAATTTGTGTCAGGGTTTATTTAATTATGAATTTGTGTAAAGGTTTATTTAATTATAAATTTGAATCAAGGTTTATTTAATTATAAATTTGTGTCAAGGTTTATCTAATTATGAATTTGTGTCAAGGTTTATTTATTTATAAATTTGTGTCAAGGTTTATCTAATTATGAATTTGTGTCAGGGTTTATTTAATTATGAATTTGTGTCAAGGTTTATTTAATTATAAATTTGTGTCAAGGTTTATCTAATTATGAATTTGTGTCAAGGTTTATTTAATTATAAATTTGTGTCAAGGTTTATCTAATTATGAATTTGTGTCAGGGTTTATTTAATTATGAATTTGTGTCAAGGTTTATTTAATTATAAATTTGTGTCAAGGTTTATCTAATTATGAATTTGTGTCAGGGTTTATTTAATTATGAATTTGTGTCAAGGTTTATCTAATTATGAATTTGTGTCAGAGTTGATTTAATTATAAATTTGTGTCAAGGTTTATTTAATTATGAATTTGTGTCAACGTTTATTTAATTATGAATTTGTGTCAAGATTTATTTAATTACGAATTTGTGTCAGGGTTGATTTAATTATGAATTTGTGTCAAGGTTAATTTAATTATGAGTTTGTGTCAGAGTTGATTTAATTATAAATTTGTGTCAGGGTTGATTTAATTATGAATTTGTGTCAAGGTTAATTTAATTATGAATTTGTGTCAGGGTTGATTTAATTATGAATTTGTGTCAGGGTTGATTTAATTATGAATTTGTGTAAGGGTTGATTTAATTATTTTTTTGTATGTCAGGGTTGATTTAATCATGAGTATGAGTCAAGGTTTTATATGAGTCAAGGTTTTTCTAATTATGAATTTTTGTCAAGTTTTATTTACTTATAATTTTGTGTCAAGGTTTATTTAGTTATGAATTTGTGCCAAGGTTTATTTAATTATGAATTTGTGTCAAGGTTTATTTAATTATGAATTTGTGTAAAGGTTTATTTAATTATGAATTTGTGTCAGAGTTGATTTAATTATGAATTTGTGTCAAGGTTTATAAATATGAATTTGTGTCAAGGTTTATTTAACTATGAATTTGTGTGAAGGTTTATTTAATTATGAATTTGTGTCAAGGTTTATTTAATTATGAATTTGTGTCAAGCTTAATTTAATTACGAATTTGTGTCAAGCTTAATTTAATTATGAATTTGTGTCAAGTTTAATTTAATTACGAATTTGTGTCAAGGTTTATTTAATTATGAATTTGTGTAAAGGTTTATTTAATTATGAATTTGTGTCAGAGTTGATTTAATTATGAATTTGTGTAAAGGTTTATTTAATTATAAATTTGTGTCAAGGTTCATTTAACTATGAATTTGTGTCAGGGTTTATCTAATTATGAATTTGTGTCAGGGCTTATTTAATTATGAATTTGTGTCAAGGTTTATCTAATTATGAATTTGTGTCAGGGTTTATTTAATTATGAATTTGTGTAAAGGTTTATTTAATTATAAATTTGTGTCAAGGTTTATTTAATTATAAATTTGTGTCAAGGTTTATCTAATTATGAATTTGTGTCAAGGTTTATTTAATTATAAATTTGTGTCAAGGTTTATCTAATTATGAATTTGTGTCAGGGTTTATTTAATTATGAATTTGTGTCAAGGTTTATTTAATTATAAATTTGTGTCAAGGTTTATCTAATTATGAATTTGTGTCAAGGTTTATTTAATTATAAATTTGTGTCAAGGTTTATCTAATTATGAATTTGTGTCAGGGTTTATTTAATTATGAATTTGTGTCAAGGTTTATTTAATTATAAATTTGTGTCAAGGTTTATCTAATTATGAATTTGTGTCAAGGTTTATTTAATTATGAATTTGTGTAAAGGTTTATTTAATTATGAATTTGTGTCAGAGTTGATTTAATTATGAATTTGTGTCAAGGTTTATAGTTATGAATTTGTGTCAAGGTTTATTTAACTTTGAATTTGTGTCAAGGTTTATTTAATTATGAATTTGTGTCAAGGTTTATTTAATTATGAATTTGTGTAAAGGTTTATTTAATTATGAATTTGTGTCAGGGTTTATTTAATTATGAATTTGTGTAAAGGTTGATTTAATTATGAATTTGTGTCAGAGTTGATTTAATTATGAATTTGTGTCAAGGTTTATAGTTATGAATTTGTGTCAAGGTTTATTTAACTATGAATTTGTGTCAAGGTTTATTTAATTATGAATTTGTGTAAAGGTTTATTTAATTATGAATTTGTGTCAGAGTTGATTTAATTATGAATTTGTGTAAAGGTTTATAGTTATGAATTTGTGTCAAGGTTTTTTTAACTATGAATTTGTGTCAAGGTTTATTTAATTATGAATTTGTGTCAAGGTTTATTTAATTATGAATTTGTGTCAAGGTTTATTTTATTATGAATTTGTGTCAGGGTTGATTTAATTATGAATTTGTGTCAAGCTTAATTTAATTATGAATTTGTGTCAGAGTTGATTTAATTATGAATTTGTGTCAAGGTTTATTTAATTATGAATTTGTGTGAAGGTTAATTTAATTATGAATTTGTTTCAGAGTTGATTTAATTTTGAATTTGTGTCAAGGTTTATTTAATTATGAATTTGTGTCAGGGTTGAATTAATTATGAATTTGTGTCGAGGTTGATTTAATTACGAATTTGTGTCAAGGTTTATTTAATTATGAATTTGTGTCAAGGTTTATTTAATTATGAATTTGTGTCAGGGTTGATTTAATTATTTTTTTGTGTGTCAGGGTTGATTTAATCATGAATATGAGTCAAGGTTTTATAGGAGTCGAGGTTTTTCTAATTATGAATTTGTGTCAAGGTTTATTTACTTATAAATTTGTGTAAAGGTTTATTTAATTATGAATTTGTGTCAAGGTTGATTTAATTATGAATTTGTGTCAGGGTTGATTTAATTATGAATTTGTGTCAATGTTTATTTAATTATGAATTTGTGTCAGGGTTGATTTAATTATGAATTTGTGCCAAGGTTGATTTAATTACGAATTTGTGTCAAGGTTTATTTAGTTATGAATTTGTGTCAAGGTTTATTTAATTTTGTGTCAGGGTTGATTTAATTATGAATTTGTGTCAAGGTTTATTTAATTATGAATTTGTGTCAGGGTTGATTTAATTATGAATTTGTGTCAGGGTTGATTTAATTATGAATTTGTGTCAATGTTTATTTAATTAAGAATTTGTGTCAGGGTTGATTTAATTATGAATTTGTGTCAAGGTTGATTTAATTACGAATTTGTGTCAAGGTTTATTTAGTTATGAATTTGTGTCAAGGCTTATTTAATTATGAATTTGTGTAAGGGTTGATTTAATTATTTCTTTGTGTGTCAGGGTTGATTTAATCATGAATATGAGTCAAGGTTTTATAGGAGTCAAAGTTTTTCTAATTATGAATTTGTGTCAAGTTTTATTTACTTATAAATTTGTGTCAAGGTTTATTTAGTTATGAATTTGTGTCAAGGTTTATTAAGTTATGAATTTATGTCTAGGTTTATTTAATTATGAATTGTTGTAACGGTTTATTTTGACAATCAAGTAAATACTTCAAATGTATATATATATATATATATATATATATATATATATATATATATATATATATATATATATATATATAAATAAACGTAGTCAGCATATATATAAACACTGACTTTGTTTTGTATTGAATACCACCACATCTCGGCAATATTTTATAAACCACTTCCATTGTCCTAGTTATGCTAATCAAAAGTCTTCTCATCCTTTCTTTCCTGAGTTAGATGTAAAACTTCCTATATTTTTTTAAGGAATATACGTTGCAGTGCAGTGCAGTACATTATTCGAAATGTCATCCAAATTAAATTAACAGCTGTTTTACGCTACCCATGAATCTCGTATTAGACGTGAAAACACATCGACCTTAATCTCATCTTAAGGATTCATTATAATCAACTGGGCCTTTTAATCTATTGTGTAAGGATTATCATAATCAACTGGTCCATTTAATCTGTTGTGTAAGGATTATCATAATCAACTGAGCCTTTTAATCTAGTGTGTAAGGATTATCATAATCAACTGGGATTTTAATCTCTTGTGTAAGGATTATCATAATCAACTGGGCCTTTTCATCTAGTGTGTAAGGATTATCATAACTGAGTGAACGAGATGTCATCAAAGGGATCTGCAAGTGCACAATGAAAGCAATAGACAAGAATCAGAAATTACGTGGGAGATTTTTTACTAGGGATACATTCTTTTCAAGACTACTTAATATTTTTTTTGCAAAGTCGGGGATCCAATGTAAGGAATTTTGATTTAAAGATAAAGGCCATCAACAGCGGCCCTGAGTGGCCCAGTGGTGTAAAGCGCTCTTCGTTACGGAGCACTGCCATCTTACCTCTGTCTGCGTGGGTTCGAGTCTCGGCTGTAATTTGGATGGATCTACTTATCTCAAATCTTGGTAATGTAATATGGAGGTTTTCTTATCGAATTTGAGTCAATTATAGCCAGCAGCTTTAGAATCGGTACTAAACTGTAGACATGCACACCTGCTTGAATTCCCAGTTGCTCATTTATCTGGCGTATCCCTTCAACAAGAATTTATTCAAGTTGATCATTTCAGTAGTGTTTTCCTTCCTTGAGGACTAATTCTATTTGATTATTACTTTGGCGTATCCATTTATTGAGGATTTATTCCAGTTGATCGATTTAATGGTGAATCCCGCCCTTAAGGATTCATTCCAGTTGACCATTTCTATAACGTTTTCCTATACTGGGGATTAGTTCGGTTTTAATACGAAATCTTGTTGCTGTGATTATTTCTCATTTCCTGTAAATCAAATTGTCGGTGTTTCGTGATAATTTTTTTTATTGTTGAGAATATAATGCAACTGAGTATCTGGGTGACATGAGTTCTCGTGCTTTAGTCCAGAGACCAAGCCATTATTTGAATAATAGTCAACAAAACCGACAAAAATAATCTTGACAAACACACAAAATCTAACATAATTAATTCGGAAGGAAAACCAGTGCTAAGTCTTAATATCATAATTTCAATGCTAAGGGATCCCATTTTAACTATCATGTTGTATTAGTGCTGCTTCTCTGAAAAACCAACAAACTATAAACGTAGTTTGAAAGAAACGAGTTGGAGAACTATCAATCGAGGAGTTTCTATCGAGCCCGATGTCATTGTTGAACCTGGAATTTATATTGATCATGACGCCACTTCTGTGCCTGGTATTTCACTAAATGGAATTGGGATCGAAATCTTGTAGCACAAGTAGAAGACAGGATGCATAAGAAATCTTCACATTATCAGAGATTCAGGACGATTCGAACCGTACATCCACTAATAATATACTTAATCTCTTCTTTGTCCTTTGCACACGTTAGGGGCATTTTATAGTCTTGTACCAAACCAATTACTGTGATGACATACACGCATTCTCTTAATCCTTGTCGTAAATCCCTAATCTGTCGAAGTAGAATTCGCGATCTAGGCAGCGTTAGAGAAAGAGTGTCATTTCTACCTTAACATGTTTTGCGATACAACTAATTTGGAAAAAGCTTTCCTTATTCCTAATCATATATTAATATACAAAATACTTGCATTATTTTTAGATATTTGAAATGCCGCCCCAAGGATCGTTTGATGGTTTGTGTCAGAATCATTATAGATACAGTAATTATAAATTACAGTAAGAACGAATTTTGTATGGCAAATGTGAATTCTAAGTTTCTGCGTATTGAGAATATGCATGCCAAAGCCGTGCGTAATGCAAATATGAAGTATAAAGCCCTGTATAACGCAAATATGAAGTATAAAGCCCTATGTAACGCAAATATGAAGTATAAAGCCCTGTGTAACGCAAATATAAAGTATAAAGCTCTTTGAAACGCAAACATGAATAATAAAACTCTGCGTAATGCAAATATAAATTCTAGAGCCCTGTGTAACACAAATATAAACTATTAAGCCCTATGTAACGTAAATATGAATTCTAAGGCTTTGTGTAACGCAAACATGAATTCTAAAGCTCTGTGTAATGCAAATATAAATTCTAAAGCCCTGTGTAACGCAAATATTAATTCTAAAGCTCTGTGTAATGCAAATATAAATTCTAAAGCCCTGTGTAACGCAAATATTAATTCTAAAGCTCTGTGTAATGCAACTATGAATTATATAGCCCTGTGTAATGCAATGTAATTATAAGGTATAAAGCCCTGTATAACGCAAATATGAAGTACATTTATAAAGCCCAAAGTAACGCAAATATGAAGTATAAAACCATGTGTAATACGACTATGAAGTATAAAGCCCTGTGTAACGCAAATATAAAGTATAAAGCTCTTTGAAACGCAAACATGAATAATAACACTCTGCGTAATGCAAATATAAATTCTAAAGCCCTGTGTAACACAAATATAAACTATAAAGCCCTATGTAACGTAAATATGAATTATAAGGCTCTGTGTAACGCAAATATGAATTCTAAAGATCTGTGTAAAGCAAATATGCATTATAAAGCCCTATGTAACGCAAATATGAATTCTAAGGTTCTGTGTAATGCAAACCTAAACGCCAATGCACACCTTTTTGTCTTCAAAATTGCACTCATGAGCGTCCTCGATCATAAAGCAGTTAGGAAGCCAAATCAAAAATTGCATGCACACACAACCACATAGTGGCTACCTCCTATCCGGTTGCTGAAAACGACTTTCACATGCGGGTGTGAATATTCCTTCAAAACGCATTTAAAAATTCAACACAAAATCTCCGTGGAACATGTTCTAACGCAATCGATAAGTCTGAAACGAGGACTAGTCACTACAATATTGCGGCTGCATCCCCCTCCGCACTCCATCACGCTGGTAGAAAATGGAGTCGCTTCTAAACAACATGGGGCTCCAAAATGTAGACGGGGAATATCAGGTATCGTGACAGATGTAGAGATATATGCATTTATTGTCATCCAAACGGCACTCGTCTTGCGAGTATTAAATAAATGAAAAAGACGCAAATGAGGAGCTTTTGGGGGCAGTAAAAAGCAGTTGAACACATTCTAGTGAATATATTTAAAGCAAGACAAACAGACAAAACAACAGAAGTCCCCCTTACAATAAAGAAACTAACAAAGCATCTCATGCCTTGGAAGAAGAAAAAGTGGGTACTGTGTTTGAAATTTCATTTTGGATTTCTTATTCTTGAGAATTTACCAAAACCTAATCGCAATCATGTCTTGTTTCTTTTTTTTGTCAACCAATATTTTCCCCATCTCCAACCCTAATCATCACCCATGATTTAAAATATCTTGTTAACGTTTTTCTTTCTGAGATTTAAGGCTTTAAAATAGTCCAACTAAATATTCAACTTTGAATTCTTTGAAATCGTACTTATAATTATTAGTTCTACTAAGATTCTTCCTTGACTATTACTTTGGAATTGTCTGTAATGGTAACAAATTATATACCATTTTAATGACTCCATCATTCTGTACGTTTTTATATGTTCTATAATCTCTTCTGTAAACTAAGTGTGGAAACAAATTGTATGTATGATATAAATGTGTTTCAAGCAGTTAAAACCTGCATTGATAGATTCCGAAGGGATTTAAAGCGGGTTATAATGAAGTGTTTTCACTTCTAACATTTCACAGCAGCCATCATGAACATTAGCTTTTGTTCCTGATGAATTAGTATAGTTCTTCATTTAAAACCAACTTTAATTAATTTAATACACAGATATTAATATGGGTATCGTATTTTCTGCAAAACATAATGTACATATAAACTCTCACAAATGGTGGATATGTGACCTTTGCTTTCAGTTTACTGTTTAATTAATTAATCTAACTTTATTTCATTAGTAACAACGGTTGATGCTGACATTACCCATATGTGCAGCCTTTAGTTTCGCATACCATACCACTTATACAAACTTAGGAACACGTGACTTCCAGTCTGTATTCTGATTATTTTAACGGGAAGTTTGCATTGTAATATGTACCTGTAATAGGTATCTGTCAGTCTCATGAAACCATGGATCTGAACCAACAGATGTTGAGTGTCCATTCCATGTCGCATGCCTAGACAGTTTTTATGGAGACCTTGGGTTGTTTGTGCGTCCCAATCTCGCCCACACTAGTAGAATCCAAAGGAAAGGAAATCCCAATACATGTAGTACCAGTTCAGGAACTATCATAAGTTGGCAGGTTCTAGCATATAACCTGTCTTAGGGGCTGAACTCCTGGTTTTGTATTCGGGGTATATTCCTAAAACCGATTTGCTAGTTTATTAGCAGAGTTTCGCCCATGTCGTACTACTGCGATGGTACAGAGAGAGAGAGAGAGAGAGAGAGAGAGAGAGAGAGAGAGAGAGAGAGAGAGAGAGAGAGAGAGAGAGAGAGAGAGAGAGAGATTGGTTTGGAAGCATTACAATATGCTTTACCAACTAACACAGGCTACTATTCAAAATAATGTATAGATATGCGTATCAATGCGCCATGACGGATCACAATTTCATGTATGAACAGTATTGGTATATCAAATCACTTCATACCAACACTTTCAAAGCCATGCTATTTTAATGTGTATACGACACCATGGACATAAACTACGTAACAGAAACGGCAAAACCATAAATTGTAACAATTGTAACAATTTTATCCAATGATTTTTTGCCGGTAAATAAATATGTCATAATGTCATTGTGAGCAACTTCCGACTAATGTGGATGTAAGCCGCACTAACTTACTGATCGTTACCAATAATTATGTGGATTGTAGTACACAAACTTTTTTTATTGACGCCGCTGATGTCACTACAAAAACTCCAACATCACTTTTCATGATCAGCCATATCACTCGGAAATAGTGACTAATCTTTTCTCATTAAAGCTTTTTGTTTTATGTATGTTGTGTGTTTGTTTGTTTGTATATGATGTGTGTTTTCTTGTATATATTATGGGTTTGTTGTATATGATGTGTGTTTTCTTGTATATATTATGGGTTTGTTGTATATGATGTGTGTTTTCTTGTATGTATTATGGGTTTGTTGTATATGATGTGTGTTTTCTTGTATATATTATGGGTCTGTTGTATATGATGCACATAACTAATTTGGACGACGTTATGCCCAACATACACTACTACATTACAAAAGCATATAACTAAAAGCCAATACAAATTAAATATACATACAAATATGTATGTTAAACCTATATACATTTTAACATTATATTTCCTCCTGTAGTCAGAGACTCAGAATGTTATATTAACGTTAAACCTATGGACGTTTCTACCATATTATCAATATTACAAAGTGCGTTAACCGTTACATATTTTTGGAATGGTATTATGCAGCGTAAGATCGATTTTTATCAATCACTCGCACATCTTATACGCAACACGACAATTTCAATACAGTCGACTCCGGTTAACTGCACACCCTCGGGCCCGTCACGAGACTGTGCAGTTAACCGGAGTGTGCTGTTAACCGATGTGCAGTTAAGTGGAGCCGACTGTAGTGTGTGTTTGTGTTTCCTTTGCTACTGATCTAATATCAACAGTCACATGTAATTGTCCACCATAACATGTACGTTATTGGAACCAATATGAATTTGCGCAGTAACATAAAATGCCAAGATAATCAAATTTCCATTACAATTACTTAGACGGACGAAAGAAGATAATTTGATAAATAATTAGCTTCTACGAAATGTCATTTGTGGTTATAATCTTTCTGTTCGCACGAAGGGAATCTCATCAATGAAGTAACTTCCACTTGTTTTAAAATATAAACTTTGAAGTAATTGACTTCAAAAACAGAGAAATTACTTCTATAACTTAAGTTTTTGTTTTGCTTTCTTCTAACTTCTGTATATGCAATGAGTATATTATTGACTAGTTTTATCATGAAGTAGCCAAATCCAGCCTTGTCCGGTTTTGTGTCACAGAGAGAATCGCCGCTAAAACCTTTTTTTTTTCTCTCAAGAGAACAATATACCGATTGGTATGGCCCTCACGATCGATCAATCATTTATCCGTACAAAGCAACATGTTGCAGCCGCGTTGTCTGAACTGACCTTATTTTCGTAAATATAACTGTAGTATCAGCACTTACAGTCAAGCATAGTGCTTTCTTGGTTTTACCTAACACGGTGGATTTTTTTCTTCTCCAACACATCTGTTAATTTTATTGTAATTGTGAACTGCACTTAAACATTAAAATGAACCAATTTCTGAAAAATGTTTATTGTTTTAATGATTAAATTTCTTTTTCAAGAAATTGTTTATGCTTGTGTCCATAGACGCTTACCTTTCCACAAACGAGTTTGTCGTTCAAGTGCATGGTAAAAGTCTTATGCATCAAATCGGTTTTGCTTAAACGTTAAAACAAAGACTTATTGGGGAAATTATTTGTTGTAAGAATTACCAACATACATCTAGATTATTCTTACACATTTTAATCTTTGTCTCAAATAAATATCCATTTTGTGAGTATGTACTTGTGAAAATTGACCTCTCCGCATAGCGTATATTCCTCCCCATCCCCCCCCCCCACCACCCCCCGGGCATGTGAGATAACTCTTGCAGCTGCTACATTAGACAAATAAGTGTAAAGTGTGACGTCTTCGTAGCTAGAACGACGAGTACAATTCATTGATCTTCCTCCAAATATTTTCCAGTGTTTTGAAAGGTATTAAGTTATTTTTTAAAATGCAGACAATAGCGGTTCACTTATTTCAGCGAAGGATACGGTCACAATGTAAACATGTTTTGGCGCGACAACAACATCAAATGAACGTCTGCAAACAGAAAAATGAATAGCATTGAGACTTCCAATGATTATGTTCATAATGCTAAGTAAATTACAATATTTCTTGGTACTTGGAAATAAATATGCCAAACACATATCTGGAAGCTCAAATATCAGTGATTGGTGGGTATCCTGTGCAGATTTCAAGAGCCATCAGAAAAAGATATAAATTAATTAGTACGTGTAATATTGGAAGGCGTTAGTATTGAAATAAAGGGATATCTGTACTGATACTATTTTTGTCGGGACATGGATAGACCAGTCAATACAGTATCCTCAATGCATTTATGGCATTTGTTTTTAATTTCATTTCTTGGAACTAAAGGATCAACAGGCGAAGGATTTGGAAATTGTTCTGATAACCAGATATTATTTACAAAATGCTGGAAATCTAAAAACGAAAAATGGTTGTGAAATAGAAAAATGATCTTCAAACTATATATCGTTTTATTTTTAGTCAGTTTCATATACTCTTTTTAAAGAAAACTCAGATATATCATATATTTTCTATTTTTAATTGTATGGGTTTCTGGGGTTTTATTTATACATATATCTTCCTTTTAATACAGAAGGTCATGATTAGGCTGTACAAACTCGGGCAGCGTTATTAGCCAAGAATGTGAAGCTGTTGAATAATCGTATATACAAAACCACAGCTTATCCATTGGTATTCTGTTCGGTTCCATGACAAATAGGTTGTGTTTCATAAATCTCTTTATAAACTGCGTGTAATATAGTCAGCATTTAACGTTGTACAAACATTCTTGTTTGAGTTGATTTTCGATGGGTTGAACTGTTCATGAGGTCTTTCATAAACTTTGAGTGTTTTCGGCTTCGAAAAAGGCACAAACTTCGCACAATGTTTTAATCGTTCCGGATATCGGTCAATGATGTTTCACAATCCATTACTACACCTCATTACCGTTTGAAAATTCCACAGTAACATAAGAAAGTTTACATTGATGAGTCGATCATTACAAAAGAAAAAGGACAAAAAGTTTGTTTACTGAGACAACTGAAAGAACGGAGCTTGTCTGTGATAATGGTGGTAAGTGTAGCCCTTTGTGGGATTCTAAATTTGAGTGACTAATAGCAGATGTCAATCAAAGTTTGCCACGAAGACAATCGAGGCTTTGTTTAAGATTCTCGTTGAAAGAATATTTTCAGTTCAATAATAGTCGTGCCTGTGCTGCGAAATATGAACATAACATTTCAGTCAGCGACAATTTATTGTGTTCAAGGTTTTGTAAATCATATGTCCTTTACATCAGCTTAGATATTCAATAGAAACTTTGGTAACAATCCTCAGTGACAGGTCTGATCTTAGATATTCAACAGAAACTTTGGTAAATATCCTCAGTGCCAGGTCTCATCTTAGATATTCAATAGAAACTTTGGTAAATATCCTCAGTGCCAGGTCTCATCTTAGATATTCAACAGAAACTTTGGTAAATATCCTCAGTGCCAGGTCTCATCTTAGATATTCAACAGAAACTTTGGTAAATATCCTCAGTGCCAGGTCTCATCTTAGATATTCAACAGAAACTTTGGTAACAATCCTCAGTGCCAGGTCTCATCTTAGATATTCAACAGAAACTTTGGTAAATATCCTCAGTGCCAGGTCTCATCTTAGATATTCAACAGAAACTTTGGTAACAATCCTCAGTGCCAGGTCTCATCTTAGATATTCAACAGAAACTTTGGTAAATATCCTCAGTGCCAGGTCTCATCTTAGATATTCAACAGAAACTTTGGTAACAATCCTCAGTGCCAGGTCTCATCTTAGATATTCAACAGAAACTTTGGTAACAATCCTCAGTGCCAGGTCTCATCTTAGATATTCAACAGAAACTTTGGTAACAATCCTCAGTGCCAGGTCTCATCTTAGATATTCAATAGAAACTTTGGTAAATATCCTCAGTGCCAGGTCTCATCTTAGATATTCAATAGAAACTTTGGTAAATATCCTCAGTGCCAGGTCTCATCTTAGATATTCAACAGAAACTTTGGTAACAATCCTCAGTGCCAGGTCTCATCTTAGATATTCAACAGAAACTTTGGTAAATATCCTCAGTGCCAGGTCTCATCTTAGATATTCAACAGAAACTTTGGTAACAATCCTCAGTGCCAGGTCTCATCTTAGATATTCAACAGAAACTTTGGTAAATATCCTCAGTGCCAGGTCTCATCTTAGATATTCAACAGAAACTTTGGTAACAATCCTCAGTGCCAGGTCTCATCTTAGATATTCAACAGAAACTTTGGTAAATATCCTCAGTGCCAGGTCTCATCTTAGATATTCAACAGAAACTTTGGTAAATATCCTCAGTGCCAGGTCTCATCTTAGATATTCAACAGAAACTTTGGTAAATATCCTCAGTGCCAGGTCTCATCTTAGATATTCAACAGAAACTTTGGTAAATATCCTCAGTGCCAGGTCTCATCTTAGATATTCAACAGAAACTTTGGTAAATATCCTCAGTGCCAGGTCTCATCTTAGATATTCAACAGAAACTTTGGTAACAATCCTCAGTGCCAAGTCTGTATTTGATATCTAGGATTCCATTACTGCCAATGGACTCATAAAGCAGTTCAGAGTCGCGACAGTGATTTCCGTGGAGCAGTTTTTCGTTCAATAGTATTTTAGTAAATTAAATTAAATAAGGAAATTTGATAATGCTCGTATTGCTATATGTAAGTTAAATGTGGCCGTAATGTTCCGTTGAATTATATTCGTATATTATTCTTTCACTAAAAGCAATCTATTTGCACCAAACAAAACCAAGGATAAAATAATTCCGACTGTAAAATCATAAACAGCAGAGCTGTAAGTAAATAATCAATAAAAGCACAACAAAAATAAAGATTGCTAATGAGAAACGTGTACCGCTTCACACAAGCATCTGTTTCTTTCTCTTTTTATCTCCTAATTGTATTGTTTATGTCATCTTTGAGACGAATTGAGTGAAAATTTATCATCATACTTCAAAGGTCTCGTACCATTGATATGTCTTCATTCAGATCTTACTGGCATTCTGTATCACTATGATCTCGATATTTTCATCGACCTGTCATAACGGCTTAAAGTTATATGCCCAAAGCGTCGATGCTGTCTGACATTGAGGGAATACCAATGCTTTAGATTGAACGGATATAGTAATTCAATATATATATATATATATATATATATATATATATATATATATATATATATATATATATATATATATATATATATATATATATATATATATATAATGTTGATATAGTGGAAAAAGCATTGCTTTAAGACTGAATAAATGTAATAATTCAATACGGACAATATTGACCTATACGGAACACCAATGCCTTTAGACTGAACACATTTAATAGTGCATTATGGACAGTACAGCCGTGTAGGAAACACCAATGTTTTTAATTGAATAATAATTAAATATGGAATAAATATGTTTTGAATTGAATAATAATTAAATATGGAATAAATATGTTTTTAATTGAATAATAATTAAATATGGAATAAATGTTTTTAATTGAATAATAGTTAAATATGGAATACATATGTTTTTAATTGAATAATAATTAAATATGGAATAAATATGTTTTTAATTGAATAATAATTAAATATGGAATAATGTTAAGGTTAAAGATTCCAACCCATATTTACATTAGTAGGAATCACTAAACTCGTATATAACATAAATATCTTTTACAATACCAGAAATAGAAATAAACATAAATATACCGTTGACATACCAGATTGTGAAACGTTCATGACGTATAAATACGCATATTATTTTGGTTTCAGCAGACTATTACTTCTATAATTTCTTGACCAGGAATGAATTTCCACTTATTAATCAATAATAACATAACATTATAAGGAGGATACAAATAAAAATCTCCGTGAATGTATCATGTTGCACAATTTTGTTTTAAAATCCCTCTGCTTTCCTTATTATCTGGTTTCCTTGTTATATCTCTCGCTCATGCAGTAAGGGTCAGCTACGCGTGTAAATCTGAACAGTGAGAGAGAAAAAATAATTCAGCTGGATTAAAATCTTGAACTTGAACTTGCTTCAAATAACCTAGAGGAACCCGAGTTTTATAGCATAATGTGTACACTTTCCACATGATGTTTATACAGCGTTACACGATACCAATAATACAAAGTTGCTGTAGCTTGTAAAGACGAATGGTTCTAACGATCAATTCCTTCTGTCTGAAAATAGGAGTCCTGGAATCACTTGAAGGTAATCTTTCCACGTCCAGAGAGGGGCTGGACCTTTTGAACTTGTTATGCATCATGAAGTCTATACAGGGTATCTTTCAAACTTCCTGCTTGATCCTAACAGAATTCCGATTCTTGCTTTGATTTTGTTCTGTCATATTGTTTCCATTCTGGAGTACCGTTTGACACTGCATTATATTTAACTACTGCGATGATCATGTGATCATAGACATTGCTAATCTCGAAGTTAATTCTTGTCGAAAGATGATATATAAAAAACATTCACTGCCAGCAGTTTATAAAATACAGCATATGAAGGGTCCTTCTTCCATCGAACACGTCAAATGCAATACTATGATTGTTGAAGGTGTTACATTTTGTTTGAAATTTTGGACAAGCATAATTCTGCATGTACAATAAATCCAATCCAAACACGAGAGTTACAGAACGTTTAATCTTCGCTTGTCATTGTCATTTAACCTCAAAAAGTAATTCTCTCTCTCTCTCTCTCTCTCTCTCTCTCTCTCTCTCTCTCTCTCTCTCTCTCTCTCTCTCTCTCTGCCTTTGAACTGATCACTGATGCTGACACATATTGTAGCAAAAATCTAGTGATTTATAATAATTTTCCAGCACACAAAATGAAACCTTACTTTGGTTGAAGGCCCCAACGTTTCTGCTTTCACCAAAATTCCAAAGAAGTGGAATGAAATGACCTGGCCTCTTTCTCCCTTGAATAATTCTTATGTATGTTTAGTTTGTATCGTGTACTTGATTTTGTTGGCCTTAATTAAGTGTTATGTATATTTAGTTTGTATCGTGTACTTGATTTTCTTTGCCTCAATTAAGTGTTATGTATATTTATCGTTTTATATTTATAGTTTGTATCGTGTACTTGATTTTGTTTGCCTTAATAAAGTGTTATGTATATTTAGTTTGTATCGTGTACTTGATTTTATTTCGCCTAATTGGGAATATAATTTAGCTTTCATATGTACTTGCTTTTGTCATAATTCTAAGTTATAAAGTTATGAAAAGGTTGTTTACTGATTTCTGAGTTCAATGTCTAGTTTTATATGTTTGGAAACGTAGAGAGTAGAGATTATTGAATTAACTCCTGAAACACATATTGGTCACTTTGTTTATTTTACATAAGGTTGTTGTCGAGAAAATTATTAATAAGGTCTCTAGATTCATGTACTGTTTTGTTCAGATACAAGTTGAGAGAAATCTTTATTTAAAAATAGTTCTTAAAATTACAATGGACAAAAACATTTTTTGGCATTGCTGTTCAAAACTTGATGGTTTTGCTTCTTTGTGTTACTTAGCATAAGACCATATAGTCTTAAGACAAGAATCTCAATCCAGAGTTCAAAACCACAAGCTTAGATATTGTACGAAAACCTATAGAGCTTGAGTTTCGTGCTTTCCGAGAACACTAATTATGGAGTAGCAGTCATATTGCACCGATATCCTTCACTGCACCAAATATAAGGTAGTAAATGTGAATACTTGTTAAAATACTCTCGAAGACTGAAAGGAAACCCGACAACATGTAGAAGATAAACAATCTGATACCACTTCATTTAGCACGCCGACATTCTGGTGTTATTTCGTTTGGCACGGCTGCATGTTGGTACTACGTTTTTTGGCAAGGCGGTTTGCTAGTGCCACATCATTTGGCAATTCAACCTTAAAGATATCTTAGTTCTTTCGTAGTTTGATTGTAAAGTAATTATTTTGTTTTCTATCTTAAACCATCAACAACCTGGAGTATCTACATGCTATGTTTGCAGTGTTTAGCCTTCAAGCGCTACGTTAACCAGAATGATTTCAGCAAATGTATGACTGAACGAAAGAATGAATTGTTCGTATAAACATATTCCACTGTTTTTTGTTTCTCTACGCATTTTATAATAATAACAGATAACTTTGATGTGATAATTGGCAAGATGTAAATAATTGTTCCTGACTATTGAAGTACATTTACTGCGCATGACACGTGAAATCAACGCAAATGCATGTCATGAAAGCAGATATTTGGAATGTCAGATTAAATCCATCCATTTACATAGTTGTGCAGGTATTTGTGTCACTATAGACAATGGCGTTACCTTAACATTGCAAGAACCTATCACGTAGTTTTATGATTCGTCAGGTTACTTCTAAGTACCATTAATTCTAGCCGCCATGTATAGCATATCTTGTGCTGAAAAATGGTGTTAATCCTTTCAACAACAACAACTACAACTTCTAAGTAGAAACTAATATTTAGACAAATTTCTTTTTATAAGGAACACGGAAAATAATATTTTGCGATTAACCTCTACACCAGATCTTGCATCAGTACTTTATGAGAAAATATGCATGAGGTTCGTATCTCGTGGTCTATATATCAAAGCTGAATACCCATGTATGTATGTTTTCAGCAGTAGACCATATATACGATATTCGCTAAATCCGGTGATGAATTTCAAATTTTTACAAAATGGGAAAATCACAAACGAAAATTTCCGGCAACCAAAGGGCGAGGCCAAATACCTTAACATATAATGATTCCTCCCAAATCTGAAGAAAATCTATGAAGGGATTTTGGAATATATGCAAATCGGAAATACATTAGCTAGAACCTGACCGAAAATTGTGTATGATATTGACCTTGACCACAAAGTCAAAGCGGCTAGTGAGCGTTTCGTAGAAGAAACGGATTTACCTTGATGATGAGTGAGGCTAACTGGGATGATATTAAGGAAATATTAGCAAATGAAACACAAACTTGACTTGACTTATATAGGAGCATTTAACATGTCGAACTGCGTTAATGCTAAACACGAGAAGCAACCAACGAGTGTATGCGAGATAAATGCATTGAACCAAAACTTTAAGAAGCTATTGACACCGATGGCGTCAGAAAATGTTTCTGCTTTCTCGCTTCCCTGGGGTCGACTTTTAGAACGCTTGTACGAATTTTCACTTCTGTATATTATGTAAATGCAGTAGGCCGCACGTGAAGCTTAAGCGGGTAAGTTAACAACTAATTAGTTGATGACGTCCTTATCTCGTTTTTTGTTCCAAATCATAGGAAGTGGTGTTCCAGTCTCAAACGAGTATATTGAATGCCTTGCCTATCAATGAAACGTTTCAGGCTTGCAAGTTAATTAGTTAGAATCCATCTCTGAAGCGTGATATGTGTGGAATGCAATAAAATACAAAATGCCCGGCCTGCAAGTGTATCTAATTATCGTTTGTGACTTAGAGTCTTTGATGTACAAGTCAAACATGTTAACTGTAAGTTGCCTTTCGGTGGAGAATAATGATTTACAAGATAAAAGACACGTACTGACATTTAATAATTTAATTCAATAATCAAACCCATGTTTTGGACTTAAAATCTGAATCGTCTTGAATCAAGACTGGTATTTAATTTGTGGAAAAAAGGCAACAGGGGTACAATATTATGCTTACCGTCTTCAATGAAATCAGACAGTAAGTTTTCTTTTCTTTACCAGCAGCATTTACGGACACACGAATACTTCAAATTGTTGGCATCACATGTCGAAATTTATTGAATTCATATTCCACGTATTTGTTAAAACTGAAATCATTATTATATATTTCCTCTCTTGTCAGCTATGTTTATTTATAATTTAGTATTCACTAGATAGTAAGGTTCAATGTACCTATGCTGCTTGCCTTGCGAATTGGGTGCGGTGTACCTCGAAACACCGACATGATGCCCCAGGGCAAGCATCACTATAAACTGCCACACTGCAGACATCGTAGCGATATGACTGAAAAATTGTTAAAGCTGCGATAAAAATTAGAATCCCACACACACGCAAGCAAGCGCGAGCGCGCGCGCGCGCACACACACACACACACACACACACACACACACTTTACTTGGATCATAAAACGAATCGCAGAGATCATATATATTTTACCCAATCAGTCTAATACCGCTTCAATTTATTTTCCAGACGAAATTTGTTGCACTTCCTGAAAGCTTTTATAAATGAGTACACTAAATTTGGTTGTAAGAGCGAGTATACCGGCAGCTAACTGTCTTAATCATTTTGATAACGAAAACGATTTCCATTTTAAAATTTAACTGCAGATAATTTAATCAAGAGAAAACCAAAAGTCTCTTAAATGTCTTAAATCAATCACGTCCTCGGCAAAGCTAATTAAATTACGTAACTAAATTAACTAATTATCCAAGAATTTGTAAATGTTAGTGGTTTAAAGGAATTTTCAGAAGAGTAAAATCAATTAAATACGCAAACGTGAATCATATGTCCCCCTTGAGGTTATAAAGAAAAAAATACATGACTCCAGGAAAATCAATATGGCAGACCGAGTTATTCAGCCGCAATCCACATGTTAGTAGAGATTATCTTGCATGTGCAAGGGTTATTTTGTTTTTTGTTGTTTTGGGTTGGGTTTTTTTTTTTGTTTGGGGGAGGGGGGATATTTTTTAATATTTTTTGTTTGCAACATCTAGTACAATAGAGACGTAACAATCAAATCTCACATAACTGAGCACCTAATATACTCAGATTATTCAATCAAACAACACAATATTAATTGCAGTATAAAAATGGACTTCATTCATTAATTTTAAATTTGTTTAGCTCAATGTAAATTCGATCAATCAATATATATTGGTAGTAAGGTATGTGTGATATCGAAAATTTCATACATTATTTAAAATACCCAGTTGATATCGAAAATTTCATACATTATTTAAAATAACCGGTTGATATCGAAAATTTCATACATTATTTAAAATCACCTGTTGATATCGAAAATTTCATACATTATTTAAAATAACATTGTAATTGTAAAAAATATTGTCTCTGCATGTGACATTTTGATGGAGGAGTTGAAGTTAAATGTTTACAGTCAGGCAAGATGCGCTCTTTTTATCCATTGAGTACTAATATTTTAGTAAATGTTTAAAAATGTAAAGACTTCATTTCAATAAGGACTACTTTTGGTACAAAAAACACCAGAAACAAGTTTCTATTGATTCCGATTATTTTAGCATCTCTGTCTACCGCTAACCTTTCAACATATTGTTATAGTCTTACTTACATTCAGGTTGCAATACACAACAAAAGAGGCAAAATATTAGCAGTCTTACTTACATTCAGGTTGCAATACACAACAAAAGAGGCAAAATATTAGCATCTTTAAAAAAACATTGCGTGTACTCGGCCATGGACGATATAACATTTTTCATGTGTATACTCTACCATGGACAATATAATATTTTTCTTTCGTGTACTCGGCCATGGATGATATATAATCTTTTTTTGCGTGTATTCGGCCATGGACTATATAATATTTTTCATATGTGTACTCAGCCGTGGACAATATAATCGTTTTCATCTGTGTATTTGGCCATGGACGACATATTTATTTTCTATCGTGTACTTGACCATCGACGATATAATTTTTTTTTGCGTATACTCGGCCATGTCGATATAATCGTTTTCATCCGTGTACTCAGCCCTGGACGATATAATCGTTATCATCTGTAAATCTGGCTATGGACGATATAATCTTTTTCTTGCGTGTTCTCGGGCATGGACGATATAATCTTTCTCACGTGTACTCTGCCATGGACGATATAATCTTTTATTTCGTATACTCAGCCATGGACGATATAATCTTTTCGTTCGTGTATTCAGCCATGGGCGATATAATTTTTACTTTCATATACTCAGCCATGGACGATATACTCTTTTCTTTCGTGTACTCAGCCATGGACGATATAATTTTTTTCTTTCGTGTACTCAGCCATGGACGATATACTCTTTTCTTTCGTATACTCAGCCATGGACGATATACTCTTTTCTTTCGTGTATTCTGCCATAGACGATATACTCTTTTCTTTCGTGTGCTCAGCCATGGACGATATACTCTTTTCTTTCGTGTACTCAGCCATGGACGATATACTCTTTTCTTTCGTGTACTCAGCCATGGACGATATACTCTTTTCTTTCGTGTATTCTGCCATGGACGATATACTCTTTTCTTTCGTGTCCTCAGCCATAGACGATATACTCTTTTCTTTCGTGTACTCAGCCATGGACGATATACTCTTTTCTTTCGTATACTCAGCCATGGACGATATACTCTTATACTCAGCTTGTGAGTGTGATTTGGATTTTTAACGTAGCTTTAACAATTTTTCAGTCATATCGCTACAATGTCTACAGTGTGGCAATTTATAGTGATGTCTATCACTGGGGCATCATGCCGCAGACATGTAGCATGATGTCCCACCCAGTCACATTATCCTGACACCAGGCCGACCAGTCCTAACACTAACCTCTTAATGCTGAGCGCCAAGCGAGGTAGCTGTTAGTACCATTTTTGTAAGTCTTTGGTATGACGCGGCCGGGGATCGAACCCACGACCTCCCGCATCCGAGGAAGACGCTCTAACCACTAGGCCACCGGAGCGGTCTCTTATACTCAGCCATAGACTATATAATTTTTTTTTCGTATACTCTTCTTCTACACAGTTGAGATAATTGAAGCCAGATTGGCAGTCGGTGTGATGAACCTAATACGTCTTGCTCTTCCTGAAAATTGGAAAGAACAACATACACACGGAGTAAAGATGAAGAAATTAGCGAAATTTATCAATATTTTTAGAGATTTTTCTAAAAACGCAAGTATTCTCAAAACTCGACAATTTTTTACACTTCGGTAATTTTGGTTTGTTGTATAAGTACCTGGATTGCAGTTGCTTTCTTTGCTTTGTAATAAGATACATAATGAAATTCACCACCCATGTAGTTTTGCAAGCAAAGGTTGCACAATTTTGCATGTCCAGGCAAAGTTTCACATCTTAACTTCTCTACTGGTAAAGAATAACTAGATGTTAATAATATATTTTCAATAAGTCTTTTAATAAATAATCGACAAACTTTAATTCAGTTTTACGAATTATATCAACATCGCCTATCGAGATTCCAATGAGTTTATGCTATCTTCTAGAAGTCGTTCCTAAAGATTGTCTCTAACCTGGATTTATTGTGAATATTTTGATTAACACAAATAAATTGCAAGGCAGTATCCTGTTAGATGCCATGAATGATCTCTTGTTAGATGACATGAATGATCTCTTGTTAGATGCCTTGAATGATCTCTTGCTAGATGTCATGAATGATCTCTTGATAGATGCCATGAATGATCTCTTGTTAAATGCCATGAATGATCTCTTGTTAGATGCCATGAATGATCTCTTGTTATATGCCATGAATGATCTCTTGTTAAATGCCATGAATGATTACTTGATATATGCCATGAATGATCTCTTGTTAAATGCCATGAATGATCTCTTGATATATGCCATGAATGATCTCTTGTTAGATGCCATGAATGCTCTCTTGTTAGATGTCATGAATGATCTCATGCTAGATGCCATGAATGATCTCTTGTTATATGCCATGAATGATTTCTTGTTAAATGCCATGAATGATCTCTTGATATATGCCATGAATGATCTCTTGTTAAATGCCATGAATGCTCTCTTGTTAGATGCCATGAATGATCTCTTGATATATGCCATGAATGATCTCTTGTTAAATGCCATGAATGATCTCTTGATAGATGACATGAATGATCTCTTGTTAAATGCCTTGAATGATCTCTTGATATATGCCATGAATGATCTCTTGTTAGATGCCATGAATGATCTCTCGTTAGATGCCATGAATGATCTCTTGTTAGATGCCATGAATGATCTCTTGTTAAATGCCATGAATGATCTCTTGATAGATTCCATGAATGTTCTCTTGTTATATGTCATGAATGATCTCTTGTTAGATGCCATGAATGATCTCTTGATAGATGTCATGAATGATCTCTTGTTAAATGCCGTGAATGATCTCTTGTAGATGCCATGAATGATCTCTTGTTATATGCCATGAATGATCTCTTGTTAAATGCCATGAATGATCTCTTGATAGATGCCATGAATGATCTCTTGTTAAATGCCATGAATGATCTCTTGATAGATTCCATGAATGTTCTCTTGTTATATGTCATGAATGATCTCTTGTTAGATGCCATGAATGATCTCTTGTTAAATGCCATGAATGATCTCTTGTTAGATGCCATGACAGATCTCTAGTTAGATGCAATTAATGATCTCTTTCCATTTACGTCTGCTAAGACCATTATTAAAATCTTGCAATAGCTTCAGCAGAGCAATAAATCATGATGTTCTATTCGCATGCTAGTTACAGGGGATAGATATTGGTGCATAGGGTTTTCTTTGACGAAGTAGGCCAAATATGGCTTTCACAAATATTGGGGTAATTGCACACGTGTATAACCCTAAGATCGTACTCACTGCGCACGGTCTGAAAGAAATGCCCTTCTTAATTTTCATCTGCTTGCGTTGTAGTATCGAAACTGAAGTTGTAATCTACACTCCGCGAGATTTATTTTAAAAATCCTTCAAACAAATGACTTCCATGCTAAATCCTCCATTTTAATATGTTCGATTTAGCTGACAGCCAATCAAATTCAAACATCGCTATTTTTGTATAGGTACGTAAAAGATCCTGGAAAATATACTTAGACTCACGTGCTTTTCTAAGGATCCAATTTGCATTGCATGTCATATGCTGTAAAGTCACGCACAGTTGTACGCTGCTAAATGCAAAAGATGGCTGATAAATGTTTAATTTGTGGACATAGCATACAAACACGAAAACGCTATGATAAATTTTCCCTAGAAAGGAATCTTGAACGACAAAATGAGAGTGGCTGTGATTTGCTGAAAAGAATAGTCATCAGTATAACTCATATGGATCTGTATTATATTATCAATATTTTAGTAGCAGTAGTATGGAGTAATCTTTCCACTAATAATATACTTCTTTTTATCCTCCGTCAAATTTACATTGTCAGAATCGTACAAAATTATACGATAGAGAACAATGATATTGCACACACGTGTGCATGAAAATAGTGTAGTGTATTAGGAATTACTTTGCAAACAATCAAAGTACACTCATGGAGTAGAATTTAGGTTTCAGCTTAGTAGATTCGTTGCTGAATGAACTAAACCAGCTGTTTTGTCTATTTGAAAGTAGAGTCGATAAAGTGTACAGTGTAGACAAGTTTAGTTAATCACCAATGAAACTTTCAACCAAACAAATGAATGAACGTGATATTCGTAGTGCACATAACAAACTTCAGATACGCAGTATTGAAAATACCATTCTAATTATTTAAACAGTTATCTAAGAAAAATAGTCGTACCTTTTTGTAAATGGAATGGTTCAGAATATGACCAGTGCTTTCTGAGGTATATAAAAGAGAGCATGACCTATATAGTATTATAGCCATCAGGTACCTATCATTATAATGAAAGTGCGGAATTCGTGGGGAAACAAATCCAACTGAAGGTGTTCGTCGAAAACTAAGGGACTCAGAGCCAAAAAGCGAAGACGACGAAGATTCCTTATTTCCGCCGGTTGAAGGGATTATCACACACTAGCTGTTTTGCAATTTTGTGCTTTGGATTTATGCTAGCGTTGGATTTATGCTAGCGTTGGATTTATGCTAGCGCAGACGCCATACATGATACAGGTCATAACAAAGGGGAGCATTCAAGTGACCAGGCATCAACATGTCTTTTTAGCTGATAATAAGAATGGCAAAATAATATACTTACATTTTTGTAATTTTAATATCCATAAAATATACCTTCTTAGTTCTGCAAATCCTAATTACGAGAGCAATGTTATGGGCTCTTAGTCTTAATTACACATTTCGAAATTGTAACGTGTCTTTCTTTTGTAGAGTTTAACTCCATTTTTCAGCACAAGATTGGCTATACATGGCGGCCAGTATTAATGGTGGAGGAAGAACCAGGGTAAAAACCCCGGAAAGAACCACCGACCCACGAGAAGCTACTGGCAAGCTTTCTCGCATATCCACATTGGCTTAATCTGAGACTCGAACCCACGCAGACAGAGGTGATGGCAGTGATCCGTAAATGGAGAGCGCTTTAGGCCACTCTAAATCTGACTACATGTCAAGTACAGCAACATCATCCTTACTGCATTAAAAATGAAATGAACCTTAAATTCCAAAGCGCCTTTTAAATAATTACACGTGAAAGAATTAATAATGTTCCCACATTATGATACCTCGCATTCAATGACAGAACAGAATCACCGCTCCGGTGGCCTAGTTGCTAGAGCGTCCGCCGCGGAAGCGGACGGTCGTGTGTTTGATCCCTGGCCGAATCATACCAAAGACTTACAAAGATGGTACTAACAGCTGCCTCGTTTGACGCTCAGCGTTAAAATATTAGTTTTAGGACTGGTCGGCCTCGTCTCAGGATAATGTGACTGGGTGGGACATCATGCTACATGTCTGTAGCATGATGCCCCAGTGCTATACATCACTATAAACTGTCTTACTGCAGACATCGTAGCGATATGACTGAAATATTGTTAAAACTACATTAAAAATCCAATTCAAGCAAACAAAACAAAATAGAACCTCACATGCATACGAGTCAACATACGTCCCTCGCTGCTCAAATCAGATGTACGTCATGTGGAATTGACACAACTAAATCCAATCCATAATCACGAAATTTAGTAGGATCGACAGAAATGCCAAAATCCATTCATTCAGACCATCTGAAAACGTGGTTGCAATGAGCATTCATTATTCGCATTATGACTCTAAATTTCAATTTTAAGGAGACCAAAACGACTTTTCCTTCTAAAAGTGATGTCGAGCACCCGACTGAATTCAAATCTCGTTCCAAAATGTCGTGCAGTATCCATCCTAAAAGACTCGTTTATATTTTCACATGCATTGCAGGAACCTATAGATCTTAAAATAAATATGAATGATTATTCTAAAATGTATTGCTAATATAGTTTAACCAACGTCATGGAATCCTGATTTTTGAATGCCCTCGACATTAATTATCATCAAGAAACTTCCAAACGATATATTGTATCGTTATGGTCTTTAACAAAGGTGGACAGGTACTTAATAAGTTACGAAAAGAGCACGCCCGGTCTAGTCGCCATAACATAGGACAGTAGGATTATTTTCAACATACAATGTTTTTATTTGTGACATCACAAGGTCCATCATTGAGTTTGCCTTATGCTTTTTGGGGCATGTAAATAATTACCTTACAAAGTAATATGGATGTATAAGGATCCAAATTATGTGAATTATCATCTTTTTGATGTGTGATGGTGCAAAACGTAATGAAGAATAATTTCACAGTAAATTGTGTTGGGGTCTGGCAAGTATACAATAACTTTGACGTATGGGTGCTACAAGCCATAAATTGTTGACTGCGATGGATGGAATCTGCTCTGATTGGGCATAACTCTAATGTTCATTAGGACTCGCTTGGTTAGACTTAGGTGTGAAAAGAATGCGATAAGAGTTGAGATGAACCAGATAAGAGTTGAGATGAACCAGAAAACAATTTAGGAAGTCATGGGAAATGAGAAAAAGGTGTCACACAATGCTTTTTTTCCCCAGTATAGTTATAAATAGAGGCAGTTTAGAGAGGAATATTCTAAATGTTATGGTAGTGATACTTTTTTTTCGGTTAAAGAAATAATCCTGGTTGTTCAAGGTAAAGAATAGTGGCTTTCTCAGACGAAATTCATCGATTTAAAATAATCTCCATCGCCATATTAGTCAGTCCACGTTTCTCTGCCGAGGGGGGAAATCTGAAGGGCTCTGAGATAATTAAAAAATAATCTTCTCGTTAAATAAATCGTCCAAAGGAACGAGGGATCTGGAAATTTGAGGGACTAGATGCAGAGGAGACACAGAGGAATTTCTCTGATTATAAGCGAGCTTATCTTCAGGAAAGCACACATATTAGTATAAATTAACAATGTTTCAATTGATTTACGTTTGTAATTATTTGTTGAACTCGTTCGTCTGAACTTTATACTTCAGTTTTTCCCTGAGTTCAGAAATAATCGTGCATATTATATAATTCAATTTTTTTATGTTTGTCTTACAATATTTCTTCATATTAATGAGTTCGGATTTAATTGTTTGTATGTGATATAATCATGTATGTTGAGAACTGATTGTTCTGTGTCTGGAAATATATGACAATGAATCGCTAATTAGCACAGTAATGTTTTCATGACAAGGAGTTTTGCCAATCAATTATTTTGTAACTAAATTGTGACTTCACTTATCTTGTGTAACTTTCAAGAGAAAAGTTAACTGATTTTGTTATCTATGTTCACAAATGTGATCCACTAGGCTCTTTTGAAACGTGGGCAGAAACTAAAGATCCGTTTCATATTAACGGTTATAAAAACTTAAGAATTAAATAAAAAAAACAGTTAAAACTAAAATCAGGAACAAATATCTCAAAAATATTGTGTTAAGTCCAACAACTGTATTACCGATGTGTTTAATTATCATGTGGCAGAAGCCAAGGTTGCGTCTTTTCGCCTTTAGTCATATTTTTATTTTCGCACGATCTGAAACCCTTCTTAGCGGATGGAAACAGTGGAGTTTTGGTAGAAACTTTAGAATTAGCTGATTGAATACTCTTTGCTGACATTACCCGCCGATTGCACAATATGCTTCATAGATTGCATACATATTAATAAAGGTGAAAAATAAAAGTCTATATGAAGAAAAGCAAGATTGACTGTACTTGAAATGTGGTAATATAGCCATTCAGAGGTAAAGACTAAATCATATTACAAGTTTCTACGATGCATATTTTTTTTTTTTAAATTGCGGTTTGATTTCCAGAAAATTAGTTTTGCAAGTATTGATGGCTATGGATATTTTGCTGCAAAGTCATTCCAAATTGAGCAAAATACTTGTAACTGGGTTGCTTTGTCTGACTCGAGGATATCTTCCATTCCTAATTAGTGGGCTGACTTAACTTAAGATGGGCAAACAATTGTGAATTCTGGAATAACAATGTTTAAGAAAAACACCTTTTATTTACGTATGGATTTGGCAAGATTTGGTGAAGCTAGTGCGTTAATGATACAAATACAAATCGTATACTGTTTAGTTAGAAATGCGGAATATATTTATACAAAATCTTCAGGATGAGATTCAATCAATAGAAATATTCAATTTCTATAGGTCAATGAGAACAGAATTCACTTGTAAAAATATTTAGAATTGTTAGGAGATAAAGATTTTTCTTACATAACCAGTGTGTTTAGGCAATTGAATTAAAGCTGGATCCAAATGAGAAACAAAATAAACCGACCAGCTCTTGTCAGAACAATATTGAAAGACCAAACCCACTAGACTCGTTTAACTGCATGTACGGTAGATACATTATGGAGGACATATTTTATGTACACCGCTTGAAAGGCCTATGGCATCATAATCGATCCGCACCACTGATAATTTTCTCAGTACATGTGCAAATATTGGGGCAATTTATACAGCACACACGCGAAGGCTTATCTATCCATGGAAGGCTTGTCTGTTCTACTGTGGAAATGTTCTCTCCAGAACAATAGGCAGAATCTCCAAACTCTTCATTCAATTTGTGTAAATTGTCTAGCATTCGTCTAGAGAAATGCTATCACTATACTGTTGGAATGAATGTCTTTCACACTCACACGCTCTATCCGCCATCCCCGAACATTCACACGCAATCACCGGACATTCCCACGCCATCCCCGGACATTCATACGCCATCCCCGGACATTCATACGCCATCCCCAGGCATTCACACGCCATCCCCGGTCATTCACATGCCATCCCCGGACATTCATACACCATCCCCGGTCATTCACATGCCATCCCCGGACATTCATACACCATCCCTGGACATTCATACACCATCCCCGGACATTCACATGCCATCCCCGGACATTCACATGGCTCTTCACACAGGTTTCCGTATAGATATATATTAGCCCTAGATGAAACGTGTAGGGTAATCTATCACCATGTTGATATTTTATAATAACGCGGACAGATGGAGTAATGTGTCACCATGTTAATATATTGTATAGACCTATTATCCTTTTCATTTTTATATTACCTGGATGATAATGAAAATGACAAAATATGTTCCAGTATTAAATGTCCATATATGATTGATTAATCAACTGACATGTAAATAAAGACGTTTGCGTACATGTCATGAGCTGTAATCTGGCTAGAAAGGTTTGTAACTAGGTGTTCACTTTTATGCAGGCTGGCACTAGAACAGGTATGTATGTATGTATGTATGTATGTATGTATGTATGTATGTATGTATGTATGTATGTATGTATGTATGTATGTATGTATGTATGTATGTATGTATGCATGTATGTATGTATGTACTTACGTATGTACGCACGCACGCATGGATGGATGGATGTGTGTGTGTAATTATTTATGTATGGATGTGTGTGTGTGTGTGTGTGTGTGTGTGTTTCGACACAATCTGAGATAGAACTGCATACGAATTGTACAGGAAAGATTAAATTTCAATGAAGATTGTTACACATTTTTACAGAAAAACAATTGCACATATATTATTTATAAATATTATTGAACATTTGTACCTGTTCATTTGTATTATAAACAATCATTCTTTTAGAAGAAAAATATATATTACATGGCTTTATTAGTATATGAAAGTCAGATAGAAATGTAATAGTACCTGCAAACAATGTTGACATTGCTGGGCGTTCTGGAGAAAGATTGGGGGGGGGGGGGTAAAATTGATACCAGATGCTTCTCTACTTGGTTGTGGCAGCTAAACCAAATAGCCATGATGGAATATTAGAGAATTACTAACTAACTGTGTTACATTACTAGAATCTGGTCTGAAGTCAAGGTTCCTAGAGACATTCAACGTTGTTTGCGGAATCGTGAATTATTAGTATATTTTGTAAAAATAAAACAACAAAACAAACAAACAATGCTGTTTCTGCTGGCAGAGTTAATTTTGCTTTAATATAGTAAGTGCACTATTCCAAACCAGCCATATGATAATGACTGCAAATTGACAGTACTGCATTGTAAGTATATTACTAATATCAGGCTGCATCGGTAAATTAAGTAAAATATTTCCAGGTTTTTGAAACAACGCCTAAAATCATGCTAAGAACGTTTACATAAAGATAAAGAGACGAATTTCTCTTGTATGCATAAAATATTAATTCAGTATGGAATCGTCACCTGTTGACTTATTAGATCTAAAATGTTTCAGTATCTTCAGTGCTTCTCTGAAGAGATTGGTTCATATAGTACTATGTAATGGTTCTTCTCTTTCATCTGTCTCGTTATTATTCTCTTTGAATGGGTTCAGATTCCTAAATCTAGCAGAAGACATGTCATTCTTAATTTTTTTTTCAGTTGTGGTTTTATAGTAGTATGATATTTATTTATAATATTATATTATATATTATATATATTTATTATATAGTTATTAAAATCTATATTGTGTCTTTGTTCTTTTGGTACATCGCTGTAGATTGCATATGATCTATAGAAACATGCTAATAATGTTTACAAATTAATCATAATAATGAACCTGCGAACAACGTTGGGGGTGATTTCCTGTTGGATTTTTCAGTCAGGTGCATTCTATTGCGGCGTGAGATATTGTGACATATTTCTTTTGAAAGTATTGCGACTCGATCGAGTAGCAAAATATTGTGATGCAGGTCCGTACTGGGGTATTTAAAGTAAGTTGATCAATTAATTTATTCCTATTTCCTATTGGTGTTTTGTTTTAATATCATTGTATTCTGTAATGTGTTTATATGTTATTTGAGAGGAAACATTTGTTTGGATTAATCATTTGAATTACAAAGATTTTATTGATTCTGGGCTAAAATATTTTTATGGGATTATTGTAAATGACTTTCAAGTTGTTTTATACAAAGCTAATGTGACACATCGCAATTGTTGATACATCAGCATATTCGAAGACCTGGAATTGTTGTGGACTTGTGCAGAATTGTTTAGGATTATTTTGAATTTAATACGTAATAAAACCAGTTCCTCTAAAAGGTTTATTTATAACTTAGTTTCACAAAACTTGACTGTTTTACTTCTTTCTGTTATTTTGTTAAACACCATGGAAACATTATACACTAACTTACATTCTCTCAAAGAATTATTTTCTGTGTACTTTATTGTCATGCATTTGCTATTTGTTTTAGCTCAATCCCTACCAATGCTTGCTATGTACATATCTTGTCTTATCCCACCTCCACGACCATTTGTGTCCTAGATTTTGCCTCA
>JAQISU010000242.1:19082500-19147500 GCA_029339505.1 Unio delphinus | reverse complement strand
TGGAACACTATGGCGTTAGCCAGGTGGGACTGTATAGCGTCAAGGTAATTGAATATGGTGGGACTGTATAGCGTCAAGGGGAATTTAACCTGCGAACTATTTGGGACTATATAGCGTCAAGGGAAATTTAACATGGGGAATATTATTTTTATTTGGACCTGTCTAGCGACAAGGGACATGGAGGCAAAGAAAGCAAATATCTTTTCAAGGTATATGAGTGGCCCTGAAAAGGGCCGTTATGTGTAATGTTAACATTATATTGTTAACACAGAGACATCTCACGGATCTTCTTCTCTTCCTTAAACTTCTCCTCACTGCTGGACCATAGAGGAGAACTCTCTTTAAACAACCTTGCCTCTCCACATATATCCTTCTCTTCCAAAGGGCTGTATCAGTCATATGAGTGATAGTCCATGATGATCTGACATACACGAGTACGTCAGTACGAAATAGCATGGTAGAAACAAGGGTAGAAGATTCTACGTTGATCCACATCTTTTGAGTAGAACAGGTGAAGCGAATGCCGTGTACTGCGGTTATTTATAGGGAAAGAGCGGATCGAAACCGACTGAGTTTATTCACCAATCCAAACACGCGTTGCAAAAGTCAGTCACAGTTGTCCAATCAGAAGAGAGCAGTCTGTGACGTCACCTTCCCTATATAGAGGTACTAGCGTCTGTGCGCAGTCAATCGATGCGACAGAGTTGTCAATCATGTCGGACACTAAGAAGACGATGAATTGGGGTGAACCAGTAGTGGAGACAGCAAGTAATGGTACAGCAGTGACTACCAAATTCATGATAAATCTACATCCAGAAGAAGTTGATTTTAACTGGGATATTGTGGAATTTCTAATTTCACAAGAATTTGTTCCGGAACCTTCGCTATCTTCTGCTTCTTCTTATTTACACGTCGATAATTTTTAGCAGAGACAAAAAGAAGAATTGTAGCGATTTTTGCAACAACAGAAAGTTTTAGAACATGTTTTTCTTATTCAACAGCGGGAAAAAGAAGATTAAAAAAGGAAACATCAGGAACAAACAGTAGCATCAACAGAGAAGAAAGAAGACCAAGGACAGAAAGAGAATAGTGAAAATCAAACGGTCACGACGGTACTTTTAGATATTTTAGCTGAGTTAAGGAGTCCGAAACAAATGTATCAGACTTCTTTATCACGACCGAAGAGAAAAAGACCTTTTCGAGCTAACAAGACAACGTTAACATTACACATAACGGTCCTTTTCAGGGCCACTCAAATTATTTCGAAAAGAAATACTATTTCAATCGCCTAATTCAATGAAAACTCAAAAGTGTTCTTTTTTATTTCTTTAACCCATGAATTATTTGTGCGTGAATGAGTGTGTGAGTGTAGGTTCTTATTATATAAAATCAAAACCAGGAGACACGTTTTTTCTCTCTGGTGTATTCTGGTACAAATGTTACAATCCAATATCACAACATAACATAACACAATACCACTTTAAAAAGTTCATAGGCTTCTTCTGTTCACTCTTTCTGTTTCTTTAATTTCTTTACTGTCACAGGTTTTTCGTTTTCTTCTTCTTCTTCCTCACTTTCGTTTCGTCTTCTTTTCTTGTCTTTGTGAACGTGTCGGGGTTCTTTCTTGGGGGAGGGTACCTCTTCCTCCTCCTCTTATTCAGAATTCCACTCCCCATCATCCCCCTGCTCCTGTTGTTTCTTAGGGCAGGTTGGAGACAAATGTCCTTTCTCTTTACAATGATAATAGGTATCTTGACTTTTGTCTCTATTGGTACCTTTTTAGTTTTTTCACGATCTGGACATTCTGTAGCCCAATGTCATTTCTTCTTACAGATATAGCAAGTATCTTGACTTTTATCTCGATAGGAGGGAAAGTAGCACCACGCAAAGCTCTGATGAGAAGTTCAACTTGTGTAGGCTCTTCCATCGTTCTGGTCAATGTGAGAGTAAAATGAATACTGAAAGGTTAGACACTGACCCTTTATAGGGGTCATGGTCTTTAAAATGTAGTCATTTGACTTTTTGCAGACAAGATGAAAAGACCGCATCATGTTGTGGAGAAAGGAGAAGACAGTAAGAGACAGAAACGTAATGTATCGCCTAGCAGAGTAGCTGAAGTCTTGGTTCAAATGCATGCTAGTGATTTTGAAGATGACATGAACGAGCCCGAATCGAGATCCAAACAATCGACGTCCAAGCAAAGTTCATCACCCTTAGTAAACCCTGAAAATTACAATCACATTCGAGAGACGGAAAAGCGTTCCTCTCGAAAAGTTGGAACAACGGCTTACACGTATGCAGTAAAGTTTATAGATTTCAAGTCCAGTGTACCTTTGGAGAATACAGAAGGGTTAATTACCGAGGTGTGAGATTCTGTGTAACTACACTGAAACAGCAATGTCAAGCCAAAGAAGACGATCGCTTGAGACTTTCTATTCATCACGATAATTTGAAGTCTCCCGTTTGGATCGAGTTTAGTAGCCCATCACAATTAACACCTTCCAAAATCATCGCCAAAATTCAACATGAGCAACAATCCAACGGCAAGTTTCACATCACCGATGGAAAAGCCACACTGTTCATGACCCACGTTTCTCTTCCCAAGGGACAGGACGCAAAAAAGTGTTTTTAGTCGACAACTTTCGCAGCATTAAGAGAAGCCTCGTCCAAATTAACAATTCTCAAGACGACATGTGTTTACCCCGTACCATCGTCGTGGGACAAACGTACGCCAACAAGAACTACACGGCAGAATGGAAAAGATCATGGAAAACTATTCAATAATGGGACCGAGCCAAACAACGAAGTGAAGCAGAACTCATGTTACAGCAAGCAGGGATATCCAAAGACACCCCTTGTGGCATTCCAGAAATGCAAAAATTGCTAGACGTCTTAGCACCACGTTACACATTGAAAGTACACCCTCAAGAAGTGCGTGGTTCTCTTTTGTTTCGAGGCAATAATTTAAAAGACGGTAAATAAATTCACGTCTATCATCACGATGAGCATTTTGATACCATTACCAGTATCACTGCATTCCTGGAATACGGTTACTACTGTGAAAAATGTGACTATGGTTATAAAAATCGTGAACATCACAAAAATTGTGGAACGAAATGTGAGGGATGTTTGGGTTCTCAACCCTATCTGGACAAAGGACAAGTACGAGTATATTGCCCTGTTTGTCGGCGCACTTTTGTCAGTTCTACCTGTTACCAACTACATTTAAAGATGCAAGGTTCACAGCAGAAAAGTACTTGTCAGCTTCTGAGATTGTGCCCTACTTGTGGACAAGGCATACGTACCAATAATACCAAGTTTCACGTTTGTCGAGGGAAGAAAAGATGTCACATTTGTCACCAAATCGTGAACTTGGAGCACGAATGCTTCATTCAAAAATACCAACCCCAACAAGAAGATACCCAGAAGAAAGGGAATTTTATCTTTTTGATTTCGAATGCATGCAAGAGACTGGCATTCACATTCCTAATTTCTGTGTAGCTCACCGAGCGTGCGAGAAGTGCATCCAATAACCTATCTTCAGTCATTGCCCTCACTGCAGCAAGATTCCTGGAGGACGTGGAAAATCACAAGAGGAAAGTGACAAAAATTAACCAATGTGTCAGATTTCTCTGGATCAAGTCTACTTTCCACAGATTCGAATTTAGTTCGTTTACATCTGAAGATTTTTTGATCATTCTTGACCGTTACCCTGAATGGCAGTGGTCCGAAATTACACGTTATATTAATCACTTTCGCTTTTGGAGAAGATTTTAAATAATTCTGTGCAGAATATACTTATGGTCTTCGACATAAAAAAGTATAAAATAGAACTACCATGCCACAACCTTTATCACTTGTGATAAAACAGATTCCGTGGAAGGATATCAATAAGAATATTCACACGGTGAAGGATTACGAACACTTATTACAAGAACTGTGTCCAATTATTTGGGGTCGACGTGTAGTGTGTGTTTTAGTGACTTGCTTTCTGGGATTTCGTTTACCTGTCGATTCCTTGTGGACACTTTACGAACACTACCTACAAAAAAGACAGTATGGTGACTCCTTTAAATGTCCACGAGAGACTCATTCTGTTAAAATCCTTACGCTTACATCTGGATACGTCTCGACCTCTACAGAAAAAAACGATTAGTCAACTTTTAACAACGGAAGTGGTGTACAAAGATTTGTATGTAGCTTGTGATTTACACCCTCATTGGCCAGATGTACGTGACTGGAAAAGTTTGGATTTTGAGGCTTGGACAAAAAAAGCATCCCATTATGCTCAAGCGTTGTGTTCCTAAAATTCATCGTCGAGTGAAAAAAGTCACTTTTAAACCTGTGTTAGTGACAGTGCCAGAAGAAGAATATGTCACCCAGGACAATCAACCTGTTCAAGACAGGACTGTCATGGACATTCTCCCACAAAGACCCTTCTGAGAGGACACCTATGTGACTGTACCCCATGTAGAGACTATAAGAACATTGCACACTACCTCAAGGACACCATGCCTACCCAAACAATGTTGTACAGAGACTTGTTTATATGCCACTTTGATAGTTTCCATGTGTATTTTATTCCTGTACTTATCCATTTGGCTTTTATGTATTTTTGTCGTTCGTGTTGTTCCAATTTAAACATGCATTGAAATAAACGTGTCTTGAAAAAGTATTAAAACCTCTTGTCTTGTCTGTTTTTGTGTCAATAGTGTCATACCCTACACCACTATGGCTAATTCTACTATTTCTACTCCTTCCTCCTTGACATACAAAGTCATTGACGAACACTTAGATTATGTTAGTTGGGAGGCCTTGTATCTTCGTCATCCTTTTAACATGTTAATTGCTGGACCGAGCGGTTCAGGAAAAACCGAATTTGTCAAACGTTTGATCGAACATAGACATCATTTGATCGATCGTTCACCTCAACGCATCGTGTGGTGTTACAAAGAGTGGCAATCGGCATGCAGTCTCTTGCAAGAATGTCAAGGTGATTCCATTGTGTTTTTGGAAGGTATTCCTAGCGAAGACGATGGGATCGTGTCTGACCCTAGTCAAACTCATTGGGTAAGTTTTGACGACATGTTAGGAGAAGACGAAGAAGAAATTAAACTGTGGTTTACGCGTAAAGGGCATCATCGTAATGCCAGTGTCATTTACATTACACAATATTTATTTCAAGAAAGTAAAGCCCATCATACCATTAGTCTGAGTGCTCATTACGTGGTCTTGTTTAAAAGTACTCGAGATAAATCGCAAGTGCAAGTCTTAGCCAAACAGTTAGGAACACCTTGGCTGACTCATGCGTACGATGATGCCACTCAAACTCCACACGCCTATTTACTCGTGGATTTAAAACTCACCACTCCCAATTATTTGCGATTTCGTACCCATTTGTTTCACGACTGGTGTCAAGACGGAGGACCTGTCAAAGCGCTAGTTCCCAAAAAAAGTAGATAAAAGAGTGTGTGTACCAAGTCTTTGACGTTAGTGGTATTGTGAAATGAACAAGCAAAGATGTCACCTCGCAGAAAACATTCTTTTTCACCCCAAAAATGAAAGAAAAGGAAAGGACTACCTCCTTGTTTAGTCAAACACGAAGACGTGTTGTCCGTCCTGTCCAAAGACTCTCCACCCATGCGAAAACAAATTATTAAAACGGCCTCCAAAGATGTCATCGATACCGTGTACAAATGTTGTTTGAATGTCTTGAAAGGCACGATACCTTTGTCTCCACACCAGAAAAAATGCTTAGCCAAACATCGACACGTTCTTTGTCATATGGTCCAATCCTTGATGCATCACCACGATTTGTCCGAAACCAAAAAATCGCAAAAGTACGGTCAACTCTTGACACGACTGCAACTCTTTCATCAAAAAGCTGTGGAACAAACAGCTCTACCCACCCTGACCGATATGAAGGCTCTGATGAATAATCCGTCGCTCTCACAATCTACAGTGGCCAAGACAGACGTCACCCCACCATTACTTAAGGAAGAAGAACCCCATGATATCTTTCAAACACCCACCGCCACTCCCATTCCGAGTAAGATTGCAACTTCCTTGTTGACCCCTTCCCCCACTTCCTAATGAGAAGAACTCAAAACTTTGGTTAAAAAGATGATGGCCACTCCACTCCTCCTTCGACAGATGTGAAAAAAAAAGAAAGAAAACCAGAAGTGAGAAACGAAAAGAAGACCAAAGCTATCCCATTACCACCTCCACCACAGCTACCACCACCAGTGCCTTCGAGTAAGACTGAAACTTTATCCCGTGAGACATAAATGTTTCGAAACCGGATAAATTAATTAGCTCCAAATGAGTGCATTAATTCGTAGAGAGGTGTGGCTTCTTTCCACCTCCCTCGAAAACATTGATTAGCCCCAAAAGGGGTATTAACCAGTCGTCCTTGCCAAAACAGGCGAATACGACTTTAATCAAACTGGATTGAATTGGAACAGTAAGAAGTGGCTAATGACATGAATGTAAGACCCTGGGTGAGTGGGAATAGACCCAACACATACTTAAGTATGGTCACATTTATACGACAGCATCGCCTACGAGGGCTTTGACATACAGACTGATTGGTTGATGGATCCATACATTAAGACATCTTCTTCGCCAAACAGGTTTCTGGGAACCGGCCGCCAGGATGCCAACACATGAGCTTCATAGATATGTGCAAGATAAACTTCAATTCTTTGGACAACGATGTGAATAGCTGGTTTGCACATGGCCGGTGTAGCTTTAGATATAAACTTAACAATCTTAGATGCGGGAGACAACAAATGAAACTGAGAGCCTGCATGTAGAACAAGTTGAAACAACGTGTGGAAACACGACACAAAGTCACCTGCGACAGATGCAACAGTGACTGTCATTCCTTTTCAGCCACAACATACACTGCTCGTCAAATAACTGACTGCCTACTTCAGATCACATTTCGATACTTTTTGAGACTGAAAGATGCCGATGTATGGCTAAATAAGGTAAACTGTGATACTTTCTTAATTGGACTGTATATATATATACACAAGGTTAAATAGCGGTACAATGTACTGTTACTAATTCAGGTCTTTTATGTTTTAACAGAAATAATGCGGGAATAAAAACGTTAAGTAGGATCAGCAAACAATTTATTTCACTAGCATTAAAAATGCAAATTCAAAATACACTAACAATACTATGAATTAAATTATAAACAATCCCAAATGTCATGTTACAAGTCGAAACATATAGAATGTTCCAAATGAATTCCAATTGTATTGAATGCCCTGATTTAAAACAATGGTGCACCCCCCCCCCCCCCGGAATGGTTTTGAATTTTATACAGATACACAATGTATAGATTTTCTGAATTGCATTAAATATATATTCTATCAAGGATACTATGTATAGACTGTCGGAATAGCATTAAACATATATTATATCATGGATACTATGTATAGACTATCGGAATAGCATTAAACATATATTATATCATGGATACTGTGTATAGACTGTCTGAATAGTATTGCATACATATATTCCAACATGGATACGATGTATAGACTCTGTATTAAACAGATATTCTAACATGGATACGATGTATAGAATATCTGTATAACATTAAACAGATATTCTAACATGTATACGATGTATAGAATATCTGTATAGCATTAAACAGATATTCTAACATGGATACGATGTATAGAATATCCGGATAGCGTTAAACAGATATTCTAACATGGATAAGTTCTATAGACTATCCGTATAGCATTAAACAGATATTCTAACATGGATACGATGTATATAAACTGTCTGCATAGCATTAAACAGATATGCTAACATGGATACGATGTATATAAACTGTCTGCATAGCATTAAACAGATATGCTAACATGGATACGATGTATATAGACTGTCTGCATAGCATTTACACAAACATTCTAACAGTAATACACTGGGTCGCCTTACTGAAAACAAATAATCCATCGTTTATCAGTAAATAAAAAAGAGACAATTAGCAACAATGGCCTTCTTGGACGGCGTTTGAGTCGATAACAAATTTGTGAATATTGAGGAATAACTACTTACATTTTTGTGCTTTGTAAGTTCCTTCTCCAGCACCTGTATTTTTCGTATTCCATCTTGATGCAGTTTCTGGTACCTCCTTAAATCAGTCTCCATCTCTCGAATTCTCTTGACATGAGCAGCAGGCTGACAGAGTACATAACATATATTCATTGAGATATATAGCTACATACATACATACATACATACATACATACATACATACATACATACATACATACATACATACATACATACATAACGGAAAAAGACAAAACAATGTTCTTCAAAGTAGTATATCTATTTATCGAATATATGTATATTATACACTGTGTCAACGATATACTAGGAGATATGTACAGTTTTCATTAAAGGAAACGATTCTTGCCTAGTTTTCGTTTGATTAAACATCTATAACGAGTGGAATATCATTGATACAGCGTACATTCTATACTTATCTTTGTATTATATCACAGACAAATACATATATTTTCCCTTTAAACGGAGTTATAACATATTCTGGTTAACTTTGTAATGACCGAATGAATGAACTACCTCCTCACCGCTACACAATAAAGTTCTTGTACTGATTCTTGTTCTACACAATAAAATTTGAAGTTTACTACCCACCATAAAAACTCTCTCTCTCTCTCTCTCTCTCTCTCTCTCTCTCTCTCTCTCTCTCTCTCTCTCTCTCTCTCTCTCTCTCTCTCTCTCTCTCTCTAGACCGTCGTAGGAAAATGCGAGCACAATTCCATGAACATACGAGCAGAGAGAGAGAGAGAGAGAGAGAGAGAGAGAGAGAGAGAGAGAGAGAGAGAGAGAGAGAGAGATATTTTAGGATATTTCATTAATAATAATCGATTTTTTTAAAATTAAAATTGGTTAAGAAATAACAACGACTACAACACATCTTTAAATACGTAACTTATAGTGTTGATATGTTATTGCAACTATGTATCATTGATACTATGACTGCTGTAGAGGGATCACAAGGAATGTGTAAACATGCTTTTACGACGAACACTATTCTTGTAGGTTTCTTGCTTCAAGTTCCGTTAAAAGGTTTTCATCAAGCCCAAATTGTTTCTCTCCTACTCTAGATTTCTACAAATTTAGTCCCTTACGCATGAGACGGGAGATGGGGACGGAAAAAGAAAGGATTAAGATGAAATTCTGTACCATGTTAAATTCATTTAGAAACGGGGACTATTATACATTTTATCGTTGACAGTTGAAATAATATATATATATATATATATATATATATATATATATATATATATATATATATATATATATATATATGTTTGTATTTGTGTGTGTATGTCTTTGTGTTTGTGTGTGTGTGTGTGTCAGTGTTTCTATGATCAGGTATTTATATCAATGAAATAATATTAAATAAATCAATTAAGTCAAACACAAATGAGCTTAATTCTGAAAAAATCAAAACCAGTAACTGATATTACACTACAATAACATGTAATGAAATTTAAATAAATATTTTAAAACTATCACAAAAACACCCCAGGTAATTTAAATATACATGACTTGAAAGCAGTCATGACAGATCTAGTAACCTAATATTGCTTTGAAAATAGTCAGCAGGTCTTGTTATATAATATCACAAGCCAGTTTTCCTCTCACTCTCTAATCTCGAATTGATTTGACCTCAATAGCGTGGATGAGTTGTTTGATATGTACGCTTAAACCGTATCACTGGTACAACATCCCACTGCTCGTGCATGTAAAATGCATAGGTGTCACAATCTTTGTGGCAAAATACCTACGAAACTTGCATGTAACATGCATGGTGCCATGATGTATCTGGCACAATACCTCATTACACACGCATGTAACATGCATTGTGCCACAATCTCTCTGGTGCAATGCGCCATTGCCCGTGCACATAACATGCATGTTGCCTCAATCTATCTGGCACCCTTACCCATTGCCCATGTATGTAAAATAAATTCTCTGCTACAACACGACAATGCCAGTGCATACAACATTGATGGTGTCACACTCTTTTTAGGAAAACGCTCCACTGCCCCTGTATCTAATATGCATGGTGATATCTCTGTAACAACACCCAACTACCTGTGCATACAACCTCCATGGTGTTGAAACTCGCTGGTACAGCAGTCTACCTGTGCATATCACGCTGGTATAGCAGCCCACTACATGTGCATATCACGCTGGTATAGCAGCCCACTGCCAGTGGTTGAAACATGCACTGTGTGCAATATCTTTCACTTTTCCAAGATCCCGAGTTGAAATACATTCATCTCTTAGATTTTGTTTTCATTCCCCAGATTGCGTTTATGTGTTTATGTTCAAAGTGTTAAATGTAATTTATTTTCTCGTATGCCGTAGCCTTTATTTCTACAATATCAGCCGAATGGCAATTACTAAATTCTCAAGTATTTATTGTCTCAAATGTGCGAATTGTACTGACCCCATGACAAATTATTTAAACTAAAGTACTATGACATAAAATATCTAATTCAAGTGAAAAGGAAAGAATGAAGACGATGATGGACAAGAGAACGGAGAGAAGAAATAAAGAAACAAAACGAAACAAACACAGTGAAATTAATGTCAGTATTATTGGATATGCGGGCCCCCTTGTTTTAAGCGCAGTAATTAGTCTCAGTAGTAGTGGAAATGCATATTCCCAAAAGTTTTGTTTAATAAGTAGAATTATTATAATGCTCATTTTTTCTCAGTTAACTTTATATTGTTAGTATATCGCAATATTTTACGATATAGCACTCGCTCGCACTAAATATTGAATTTCGTGAATAAAAGAACTACTTCATATTTGTAAACAAACAATGGATGCAGACGCCAGCACTTTTGATTTATTTTATTTGTCTGTGGATTAAGTAAACAAACTGTTTGAGCCATTTTATGTAAAGATGCCAACGTTTACAATGTGGATCAATTGACCAAACAAATCTTTACCGAAGCAGGCGACTGAACGTGATTTCAGAAATGTGCAGCGACTACTTTACAAACAAATTACGTACACCCACTTAGTAGGCGTTTTACATATTGATTGATTCAATTTGTTTCTGAATGAAATAAAGCAGATGTTTCGTGAACATAACATCTGCTTTGCCACATCCCGTGTTAAATTTTCTGATACAATGTTTCTGATACGATGTTTCGGATTTAGGCGGGCGATATACGCCAAGATTTATTATAAAATTGCTGGGTACCTACAAATAACATGCAAGTGACAAGGCATAAACTGTATTCTTTATCTGGAAATAAGAATGGCAAGAATATACTTAATGGTTTACGTTCTGACTTTCCTTAAAATGTAATTTTTTAGTTCTGAAATCCGAATTACACGAGCCATTTCATGGGTTCTTAAGCTTGATTACACAAGTCAAAATTGTACTGTAATTTCGACTAGATTCCAAGTGCAATTACAGACTCCTTACTGTACTCAAAATGAAATAAAAATTACATTCCATAGCGTCTCTTTGACAATTGCAATTAAAATGCTTTCTATTTTGACCACATTATGATTTCAAACATTTAATGACAGAACAGAAACACTCTTGCAGATGTCAACACGCTACTCCGTTGCCGCTAAAATTTGATGCACTTCATGTACAATTGGTACAGATAAATCTTGTCCATATTCAAAGAATTTCGTAGAAAAGACAAAAATGCCAAAATCCATTCATTCCATGTCAAATAGAACAGTTGTTGCAACACACATAAATTTACAATATGACTCCAAATTTCAAGTAGACGAAAACGTCATTTTTCTTTGAAAGTTATGTCTAGCGCGCGACTACTTTGAAATTTATCTGGGCGGAGTTATATGTTCATTAGTAATGTTGTTGTTGTGTAATGATGAATATGCACCTGTGTATTAAGTTTGGAATACGGCATACGTTCAGTTACTTTATTTCTTCTATTGTAAATTTGTTTATATAATTAAGCTTTATGTAGAATAAGAAAATGAGCATATAACAAAATGTTCCTGCATTCATTTGTATGAGAAAATATACACTCGTTTTTTCGGATGAATATACTGCACCCCCAAGGTCATGCAGTACTTACATCCGAAAAACTCGTTCATATTTTTGAATGCACTAACCTATAACTAATAGTCAGTAGTCATGGAGATGAATATTCCAATGATTTGAATGACCCTTTCCGTCGGCCACGGTGAATAATGTCTTAGATTTTCAAGTTGTCTTTAGATGCTGTCATTTTGAATCATAAGTATTTCGAACCGAGAGGACAATTGTGACCTTTCCCACACAATAACAATATAAGACCATTAATCAAATAAATCTTTAAAAAAATGGACAGCAGATTCTGACATCATTTACATCTATCGTATTCTTGGCTCATATGTACACGCTCTGATATGTCGTAATAATGACATACGTTCAGTGTGACAAGCACTGTGTATATACGTCTGTTTCCTCATGGTCACAATAATGATACATACGCCTGTCGGATCTTGACATCTGGTTATTTTTTCTGTTGACATTGCTATATTGTATTCAAACCTAACATTTCGTTTGTTTCATATATATGTATTGCTTTACTACGTTTGACTATATATATATATATATATATATACATATATATATATATATATATATATATATATATATATATATATATATATATATATATATATATATATATATATACATGGAAGTTTGTCATTTGACTCATCTGGAGGCGCCGTTCATTTTCACTAAGATGGTATAGGGTTACAGGATAAATTATGCTTTGATTTGACTGACCTAAAGTAAAATAGTTCCCTGTATTTGGTGGGTGAGTTTTAGAGTTGCATATTTTCATGGCGTGAAATAATGGCCCTACGTTAAGGAAATGTAGCAAGGAGTAACCATGAAATTGTGAGACTAATTGTGTAGTTGCGATATTTTTGGTAATGTTTTAATTAGAGAAAAATAATTTGTCGTCGGGACGCATTTCAATTTTCAGTTTACAAGAGTAGTTGTATAGAAGTCATTGGAAATCAAAGTGAAACATGATTTCAAGCGGGATTTCACGCCAAGGTTGAATTCGATTGGTAAAACAAAGACTCCTAAGGCGTATTGTAATATGTATCAACAGTTTTTAAATAGGTTTCTTGATAATCGAAACATGTATATAATGTATAACTTGGTCTTCGTTTCCAAAGTATGTAAAAAAGAGATCATTTCTCTGCATTAGACAAAAGAAAATGTAACCAAACATGTTTAGAGTGGAACACATTTAGTGCTAACTGATAGCCAGTTTCAACAACAGGAAACCAGACCCATATGACTGCAAGACCCTCAATAGCCCTATCTTTCTTAGACACATGGAATCAACCTCTTCTAAATTGCTAGCGGGAATAACCTTGAATGGAAGAAGTACTGTAAGTTAAAAGACAATCTGAACATAACTTTCTTATACTTCATATTTACTGTACATGGTAAATTATTTAATGATCAAATCTTTTACAAATATCTTTTTGCAAAACTTTATGTGCAGTTGTAAATATTGAATTCGAATCAGCTACATCTAGATTTCCAATAAAGTAGATCTCAGTTATTTCCAGAAAAGCAGATCTCGGTTGTTAATATTGGACTTCCAGAAAAGTATATATGGGTTGTTAATATTGGATTTCCAATCAGGAAGACCATAGTTGTTTAAAGAGAATTTCTAGTAAAGTAGATCTCGTTTGCTAGTAATTGTTTGTAATGGATTTGTAATCAAGATATATTGATTGTAAATAATGGATTTACAATAAAGTAGATTTCTGTTGTTAATATTGTATTTCCAAAATCTGGTACATCTCGATTGTTTATATTGGATTTCCAATCAGGTTGATCTCGGTTGTTAAGAGTGTATTTCTAGTAAAGTAGATGTCGGTTGTTAATATTGAATTTTCAATCAAGTAGATGTCGGTTGTTAATAGTGGATTTCTAGTAAAGTGGATCTCGTTTGATAATATGGATTTCCAGAAAAGTAGATCTTGGGCTGTTAATAGTGGATTTCTAGTTAGGTAGATATTGGTTGTTATTATTGGATATCCAATAAAGTTGATCTCAGTAGCTGACATAGGATTTTCAACAATGTACATCTTGGATGGTAATATTTGATTTCCAGTTGATTATTGGATTTCCAGTCAAGAACTTGTGTTTGTTAATATTTGATTTCTAATAAAGTAGATCTCAGTTGTTATTATTGGATTTCTAATGAAGTAGATTTCGTTACATATTTTTGTTAATGTTGGATTTCATATCAAATTCATATTGTTTTAACAATCTCAGTTATTAATATTGGATTTCCAATACATTTGATCTCGGTTGTTAATATTTATTTACAGTAAAATAAATCTCGATCGTTAATACTGGACTTCCAATCATTACATCTCGGTTGTTAATATTGGTTTTCGAATAAAGTACATCTCGGTTGTTAATATTTGATTTTCAGTAAAGTAGATCACAATATACCATGTATTATGAAATGCATAAATGTTTGTTTGATTAGGATTTTTTTAGCGTAACTTTAACAATTTGTCGGTCATATCGCTACAATGTCTGCAGCGATGCAGCTTATAGTGGTGTCTAGCACTGGGGCATCATGCCGCATACATATAGCATGATGTCCCACCCAGTCACATTATCCTGACACAAGGCCTACCAGTCTTAACACTAACCTCTTAATGATGAGCGCCAAATGAGGAACCTGTTAGTACCATTCTTGTAAGTCTTTGGTATGACTCGGCCGGGGCTTGAACCCACAAACTACTTTTTTTTGCGGCGGACGCTCTAACCACTAAGCCACCGGAGCGATTCTAAATGCCTAAATGAATGCTGACATTAATTTTGATATTACCTATTTAAAGATTCCAATTAATAACAACAAAAAACATACCAACAACACCATAGAAAACCAAGCGAAATAAAACAAAAACAACAAATTAGATAAACTTACCGCTTGGCTACTGACAAACACAAATCCGAATGCGCAAAGGGTAAAAAATATAGAACAATTTCCCATAGCTGTCTAATTATGGCAAGAAAATATCTTTCTGCCGTAAAACTGGTGCCAAAACTAAATGTTATTTCCTCTTATTTCAAGTTTGTGATTTCCATTAGTGGAACCTCGATTGAAATCCCTGTCTGTTTATAAAAATAGTCCATCCAAACTGAGCTCGTAATCGAACGATTCAGACTTTTTACCTCATCTGTGGACGTTTGTTTGGTATATATGCAGTCTTTATTACCGAACATACATTATGTACATACCTATGCAATAAAAATCCGTCAGAATGGCCGAGTAAATTCATGTTAATCATATTCGTTTGGTGCACGAAAAAAACCGAACCGTGTAGAGCTGTCATATAACGTCTTCATTAATGTCTCTTTCTTATTTCTTATACGCATGGCTGTGTTCGACATTTGTCAACTGGAATAAGGAAGATGGAAAACTGACAGTTCTTGCAGGTGGTATCTTTGTCTTGTGTTCTGCCAGCTTTTATCAGTATTTAATTTCCTATAGGTAGGAATGAGAGAGAGAGAGAGAGAGAGAGAGAGAGAGAGAGAGAGAGAGAGAGAGAGTGTGTGTGTCAAGCCGACGATAGTAACAATTTTGTCCGTAATGATAGGTCCTTGAATGCTGCAGTTAAAATATTTTCGTGATTATAGTAATTGTGGCCTCTGGAATCAATTGACCAGGTAGATTGGTCACTCAACTATCGTGGAGCTAAGCGTTTCGTATTCCTGCAAATCAAAGACATTTATATTTAGCTACTGAACGAAGATGACTTATAATGGATATGATTTTGTAATGATTATATTTTGTTGGGGTTTGTTTTTATTGATGCTGCAAAAGTAAACTCCAAGTTGCTGTGTCATGCACCCGTTAACATGAAACAAAAAGATCGAGTTTCGAATAGGTCAATTTTCCAAAATGGCAGACAGTGTTCGTTGCTAGTAATAGAGTGGGACGCTGTAGATTCAAACAGGGGTAGTGGGGGTGGGGTGGGGAGCTTATGGATAATGCTATAGAAAGAGGACAGCCCCAGATGGTAACAAAGCAGTATACACCCTTTTGGGCTGCTATTTTAACATTCTTTAACTATTTTCCTCTGTATTTTGCACACACACACACACACACACACACACACACACACACACACTTTAGTTTGATGGTATTCAACAACGGGAAACCAATGTTTTTTTTCGTTGCGTTACATATTGCCCAACGCCACGTGGATTTTAAAAAATTATACTGTCCCATGTTTATTGGCCTAGAAGTCTGAAGTCTGTCAGCGTATTTATCGCTCTTCTAAATATATTAAAGACGTCAAATAGTCAATGTTTTCAAAAGTGAGTAATGAAACTTTGACTTAACAATACGTTAGTAGAATTGCAAATTTTTTTTTATGGTAAGATATAATTTATTCTGACTGACATTATTTTCAAAACGTAAGCTGCGAGTATTTGCATGATTTGAAACTCCAGTCCTAACCAATACAAATACACTCCTTATGTTAATTTCTCCTCATGCCCCTTAAAACGTTTTACCGTATTTGACACAGAACTACCGGCTAAGTCTCCAGTGACCCACCAAACAACAATTGTTCTGTTATTTTTGTTTTATTTTTATTTTTCCTTTCTTGGCAGGTGACGGAAAGATATTTCTCAAATTATTGCCCGTTCGTTCATATGTAAAACTTTGCAGGGAGAAGACAATCTATATAGGCCTGATAAATGGGATTTTCCCCAAATCCACTTTTTATTTGCATATTCTAAATTTTTCGATCGATGAAATTGATAAGAAAAGCGAAAGAGAGCGACTCTTGCAAAATAATATAAAAAAGACGGGAATGTTTCCTATCTTTTCGAAATGAAAGGTGACAGCTGCAAAATACTAGCATCAACACAGAAATGTTTCTTTGACTTTCGAAATGATTCATGTGCAAAAGTTGCATTCAAAACTGGAACTGTTTATTTGCAACAACTTTATTTAAATATGGTGTCTTCTATTATGTAATATTCCTTGACTTAGGATGATTAGCCCTGTAAGATAATCAACGACGCGCGACGCAACTTGTTCGGTGTTGCACTGTATGACAGACCATGTAAACCTATTGGCGATCATGCGAATCATGGGGTCCCGCTCATGGAGGTGGGGTTGACGAGTGAATTCCCAAAACCCCACCCCATTCATTTCATCTCTATATATATTTATCATCCCTCTTTATTCTTGTAGGGTAAATTCCCTTGTTTGGTTTAGTTCCTGTTTTGTCACTTGAACTTACGCTCCTTACTGAAATCGTTATCTATGTTTTTAAAAAATGAATCAGTCACGTAATACTTTCCTCTAGAAGTCGTTGGAATAGAACTTCCGCGAAAGTTATACGAGTTTGTCGTTGTAAAATATTTAGTTCTAATTTGTAATTAGTCTTTGTTCAAAGCAAATATATTACCGGAACTCCCTGTCGTTTTATTTATATGCATTTATTGTCTTTCTGTGCATATTTCTTTACAATGTTCGAGTTTACATTATAAACCATTACACCAGTTTTGATAAATATATCGAAACGTATGCACACCAACTCTGTTAAACACAGCAAGAATATCACAGTTCTCTCTGATCACTAATTTTATTTATATAAATTTTAAGTAAAATAAAATCACATCCGTGTATTTATGCCTGACTCAGGGCATTATCCGAGCAGAGTTTGCCTATTTATCTATCATCACATCATCATACACTACTAAATTATTAATACTCCCATCAAGATCATCCAAAGACGGTGCGTCGTTAATATCAGTAACAAAATCGATAACATCATTATCCAACAATTTTGCATTTTCATTAAAATCCTTAAGTACATCATAGCATCGTTGATCATCTACAGATGGAGGAACTAAATACAACTTGTCCCATATCAACCACCTCATTATCAAATTATGTAATAATTGTGTCTTTACACTCCAGACGGACCTATTATGATCATTCTGATAGAATTTGGTAGAGCTACATAATACTTGACCGGTTCTTGTTTTCTTGTCGCCGAAAAATAATTACATCCATGATATTTAATACATAATATGGATTTATATTGTGTTAAATGCAGGGCGCGAACCACCAGAAATGAGTTAACAACTACTACAACGAAACAAAAAAGTCAATCACTTACAGGTAAATGTGAACAATGTGGTACAAATAAATTTAAATTTATCAACGCTGTCGAATCGAATTTTAAAAAAATACGAGGAGGTAATATAGCAGCATAAGTAGGAAAATTACTGGGAACTCCGTGTTCTAAATACCCAGGGAAAAAACTTCCAGGATATAATTACTGCGGTCATGGAACCAGACTTGATATCCGACTTGACAATCATGATCAACCAATGCCAGGTGAATATCTGATAAATGAAACTGATAAAGCGTGTAATTCTATTTTTAAAAACATTCAAAGAATAGTTAGCAAGATGGTCAGTAAGAACTGCGATGAAAAGTAAACTAGTATTAGGGGTTGTTCATTAATATTGTGGAATCCATTTATTATAGTCCAATATGATACTAGACAGGCATAGCAGCGATTAGTAAACTCGCCGAAGCAGCATGCCTCAAACGTGTTACTACTACAAATTGGTTATCGCGAAAGGCAATATGGCAAATGTATCGACCACCACCTAACCGAATCGAATATGCGCATTTTTATGCCAGTGTTCCTAATGAAATTCATCAGGCTGATATTTTATTTTTACCACATGATACTATCAAAATTGATAGACGCATTGATACATACTAATAAGTGTTAACTGTAGTTGATGTTCCAAGTAGGTACAAAGAAGTAGAGCCGTTATTGACAAAAACAGCAATAGCCGTTGCTTCTGCGTTTGAACGAATTTATCTACGATGGCCACAACTACTACGTGTTGATCTTGGCAAAAAATTTCAGGGTGTAGTATCATCGCTGATGAAGCAACATAATGTTAAATTACGACGAGGACATACTACAATACATCGTGATCAGAGAATCGTTAAACGATTTAGTAAAACTCTTGCTGAGCTGTCATTTGGATATCAGTATGCATAGGAAATTATTCAAACATATAAGATCTCGAAAATGGGTTACAAGACTTCCATGTACAATCAAAAAAATTTATACCTGTACAATGACATGATTTTTTGAAACAACCAGTATTAATTAATGTTACTGTAAGGTACTTATATGACCCGGGTGAACCTGAAGGGGGTAAAAAGAATAGCGACTGATCCTATCTGGAGTATCACATCACACTAAATTTCTAGTGTAGTTACATCCACGGGTAGAACTGCAACATACAGATTAGATTCAACTGCTCCTCAGCGTGGATTTACACGTGAACAATTACAAGTAATACCCCCCCCCCCCACCTTCGATGATATACAATTAAAATTGCGATCACGTAACTAGCACCTCAGCGTCTATTACATTCAAGACAGGTCACCATCGCATTTTATCGATTATGAATGCGACTTTTCTATCTGTGTTGTGTTATAATTTAGCGACACTTTATACATGATAAACATCAGAACTCACATATCTCTAATTTAAATTTTAAGCTTCCGTAATACTTCGATAACATTTATATTTATTAAATTATTCCAAACCTTTTCTTTCTTATCCCATTACTCTCTCTCTCTCTCTCTCTCTCTCTCTCTCTCTCTCTCTCTCTCTCTCTCTCTCTCTCTCTCTCTTTATATATATATATATATATATATATATATATATATATATATATATATATATATGTTTGGATAATGCGCTCTATTATCATTAATTATCTCATCGTAATAATCTACAAAATCCTTCAACCAATCATTTGTAGACAATACAATAAATGGTGGCGGTTGACCGTCATCGCCAAACATTATCACAGTAGTATTCATTAGCAATAACGAAATATGAAACATTTTTAATATAGCTAGCGACACTGTACGCATTTCACCCCAAAATAACATTACAGGTATATATTTCTCACCCATTCGATCAGGATTCCTGTTATTTGCCTTGCACCAAAAAGAGTTGTAATAAGTACATGACTTTACATATCTCTATCTCATTTCTCTTGCAAGTCGGTGAGTAGGAGTAACCACAACTAAATCCAAATTTTGTCTAATTCGATCACTCAAGTTGTTTTACCGAAACCACCAGGTCCATTTAGATAAAGAGTAGTATGCCTGGACAGTAGATCGGATATAGATGGAGGAGACGATCATTTTGATTTCTCAGTGCTACGATAAGTATCTTTGATTCCAACATCTGCGGATTTAGTATAATTATAAAACAGTTTTTGTTTTATTCTCCACGATCCCCACTGTAAATCAGTACTTGTAAAACTTGTCACTGATTCGGTATATGTTTTTTTTTTCGATATAAAATGAATCCATTGCAACTCTAACTGCAGTGTCAAGGGATATATTTATCATAGATAGCAAGTTTAAAAGAACCATAAGCAAGCATGGACGAATTTAGATGAGTATAATACGGAGATATATTATCAATATAGCCAACAATTGTACCTGTGTACCGTTAGACAAGTAAGCATATTTTAGACTTACAAATATATTTTCGCTCTTGCATCACGGTTATAAAATCGTATTCAGCATCATCTAAAAAATCTCGTGCATAATGTCGCTTATGATTATAAGCTGCGCCTTGAGTAAATTTACCGATTATTACTCCACATAGATCATTTGAGGATTTATCATCATCGTGTAGTAACCAAACTTCATTCTGCGCCCGATACGATACAAATGCATCATGTACAATCGGCGATATCAGTATTTTACAATCAATCATATGACGTAATAAAACTATTGGTACCTAATATTTCTCAGAGAAATGCCTACCAAATCAAACATAATAATTCGAATGAAGACCATAAGCTCACTCCAATTATATAATACGAGCGAATCTAGTTAAATCAAGATATATATATATATATATATATATATATATATATATATATATATATATATATATATATATATATATATATTACAGCCCTTAACTAATTCTTTGAGCGGCTGATTTTCGTTCTGAATGTCAGTGGTTCGAATCCATGTATCGGATATATTTTGGACGGTTGCATAATAGTAGTTTTTCTATAAGAATGCGGGTGTCAGCCTGAAAGAGTTTCTTGTACACCTCTCCCGTCACATTCAGACCACGTGGTTTGTGTGCTTTTGCACTCTCCACGAGGTTTTATCTTTCGTTTAGTTTAGAAAATTCTATGGAGCTATGTTTATGTAGCGCCCCCCCCCCCCCCACAACAACAGTAGAATGATGAGCTCTCAATCTCTAGAGTGACGAGGAAGGATGCCCCGTGCAACATCCAGAAAGAATTAAAGGCCATAAGAAAGGTCTTCTATTACGAATCATTATAAATGATGCTCTATATAACATTCAAAGAGTGTCGGATCATCAGAAAGACCTTGTGTGACGGATCCTTCCCAGTTTGAGATAACCGCTCATCATTACTATCGGGTTTTCTTTTCCTAATTTAAAGATATATTTGTTATATAATGAACCATGAACATATTATAAAATATTATTTCTGCAATTACAAATTTAAAAAATTAAGGAATCCAATTATCTGATAAACTAAATCATGAAAAAATTCTGTCTCATTTCGAATACTTGCAAGAGCTCAAGCCTGTGGATAGAAATGCATTACCATCAAATTATAAATTTATTAAACATATTCAACAAGCTGTGTTTGTTTCATTAGCGGATGATATTGAATTGAACAGAATGGTACCTCTCTTTAACGCAGTTGAAAAAGTTATATTAGAACTATCAGGAAAGTACGAAACAATAAAGACTATATCAACTAAAAAGAATTATAGAAAGTGAAAGTAGTAACCGCTCCGAAGCGTAGAAAGTGAAAGTAGGAGTTTAATTCGACTCAAGGCAGATAACAAAGGTATCATCGTTCAGTTTGATGGTGCTAAAATATTTATCTGAGTTATAATAAATATTAATGTAATAAATATCCAGGGGGTACTTGAGGGATGAATGTATACAGACTATATCCTTATTGAGCCTCATTTGATATTTCTATGTTTGTCCGATAACTTTCATCAAATGTATCACATACAAGATTGACTGCAATTGTTGTGGTTATATTTACTATTCCCGGTGATATATGTCTACCACCACCGTATGGATCATTATTGTATCTGAAAACAGTTGCTGGTGGTAGTGTTTTTCTCCATGCGGCGTGTATTTGAGAAAAATCTCATCGATGAGATCACTGTGTTATACAGATGATACATCAGGTTATTAAGTTTGGCAAATCAGCTTCTGTTATCGAATACTTGCTGAGGAAATTTGGTTTAGTTGTGTTATCTGAATTAATTACCATTTGTATGAGCCTCTGATGATTAGGTTCAACATCAAATTGTATTTGATTTAATATTTCTTTTTGCCTGATATTCTCATTTCATGGCGATGATAATTCAGAAAGATACGCCGTAAGATGCCGATCCAAAAGTTCTTCTTGTCGTTTGTGAATTTTATTATAGATATAAAAATATCTGGCGAAACCGCCACTAATACCAGCCGTACCTAAACCATTTCTTCCCTTACACTTGTACACATCATCATCGCTACTGAATAAAATGTTTACATCATAGATATCTTCGCTTGTTAATGATCATAAAGTTAGGGGGTACCCATGATACGAACGAATGTCTGAAGTCAAATGAAACCGTTTTCGTTCAGGTGGTTGTGGTGGTGTCTCAGGAGCAGCTTCAGCCCATCCTAAAACAGTTCTAATCCATGGCATGATCCTGCGAATTTATTTTAATCGCGGCTGATAATGTTGGTTCTTGAACAGTAATTGCTACTTTTTTTATTCTTTTCCAGTAATAGATTGAATTCTGCGCTGAAATACATCATAGATATCTTTGATATCATATAACCATTTGGTATTTCAATAATCATCCGATCGGGTATTCCATCTGGTTTATGTTTATTTGCAAATACCAATAAATTATTTGACTGTTGACTTCTGAATGATTTTGACCGGAGATTCGGCCTACTATAATATACTCGTAATTGTGCTAGTGCGATTTCCTTTACTGGAATTGCAGTTGGAAAGTGTACGCTAAATTCAGAGTTAGTGGGATTTATTGATAACATTGTTGTCTTTGGTGTAGTTTTATTAACTACGATATGTTGCAGTAGTTCTGTCGACATTATTGTTATTATTTTCTAAATCTGATGTTGCTTCATCATAAATCTTAATCATCGTTGTGAACTCGTGTTTGATATTATTTCGTCGTTAAGATTCGATGGTATCAGCGAAGATAATTTGGAATATACAGCTGCGGAGGTATTAAATTTTATTACATACTTGTGTAGTTTATTCAGGCTACATGTATATTTTGTGTTTGCAACTATATTAAGAACACTAGTAATTTTTGTTGCTGCTGAAACACAAATTGTCACAACTGCTAGGATACTCATTAATGGTGTTTATGTTGATATGAGTAAACATGTGCCAGCAGTAACAGCTGCAACTGAATATAACATTACATCAGCTACGACTACACGCCTGTCAGATGTTTCACATTGATTGTGTACTCGTCAAATATATGATTTAGTTTTGTTTGCATTTCACGCACTGGATTGTATCTATACTGTTGCACGTTCATTATATTATGAGATTAATTTAAATACAAATTCTGCATAACATGTGATTGACGCTGATGCTAAATTACAACTGATAGGGGCTATTTTCAATTTTTCAGTTAATCCAATTGCTATTATTACACTTACATTATTAACGCCAGTGGATACGCGTTATGATACATTAAACTGTCTAGGTGAAATCACCCTTAATCTGTATATACCTTCAACAGATGCTGTGACTTGAACGGTATGATCTTGAGGTGTTCATGTAAAAGATCTCCACTGTATCGAGTACACGATATTGTATTTTGTGTATGTGGTATTTTAATCTACGGAGATTTGCGAACGCGTTTGTTTGAACATTATACTCGGCCCACAAAACTGATAGTTTATTGACTACGATGATGTGTTTACATCTGAAAAACGTAAAGAACCCAGAACTTTATCTGATCATCTGGAACTCAAACATTTTTGTGCTAAAAAACTACAAAACAATATAAAATTTGAAATTCCTGAAATGAGTCCAGAATTTGTGTTGAAATATATTAAAACAACGGATGTTTGTAAAGCTACAGGACTTGATATGATTGGACCAAGGCTACTAAACGTGGCTGCACCTGCAATTGTAGAGAGTATAGCTTTCATTTGTAATGAAAGTATTAGGTCTAATAAATTTCCACAAATATGGAAAACTGCCAAAGTTATACCATTGCATAAAGCAGGAACAAACGATGATGTAAATAACTATAGACCCATCTCTATCCGTCCTTGTCTCTCCAAATTACTAGAAAAACATGTACATGATTATTTTCTCAACTATTTAAACACTTATGATCTTATTCATAATAATCAGTCTGGCTTTCGCCAGAATCACTCCTGTGAAACCGCACTTGTATCTTTGATTGATAAATGGCTGAAAGCGTTAGATCAAGGAGAAATGGCAGGCACTATTATGGTTGATTTTCGTAAAGCTTTTGATCTTGACCATGAAATTTTACTTGAAAAACTAAAGATTTAACAATGCAGTGAAAACTCCCTAAACTGGTTTACTTCTTACTTAACCGATAGAGTGCAAAAAGTATCTTTAAATGGTCAACTTTCTGAAAGTAAAAGTAATAATTGTGGAGTACCAGAAGGTTCTATCCTTGGACCGCTGTTATTCATTCTATTTATCAACAATTTACCTCATAAGATTGGAACTTCAATTTCTTCCACTGACCTCTATGCAGATGATACTACACTGTCTGAGATTGGTAAAACTAAAATGGTACTTGAAAATAACTTACAAGATGCTCTCAACAGACTTCAAGTATGGTGCAAGGAAAACAGTATGATCATAAATACAGAAAAAACAAAAGCCCTACTAGTTACAACACAACAAAAACGAGCAGACTAAATAGCGTCAAACTTCATGTTTTTTTTGACAATGTGAGCCTTAATATGACCTCTCAAGATAGAATTCTTGGTGTATTCGTAGATAACAATCTTACTTGGTCTATTAACATTAAACACATTTCAAAGAAGGTTAAGTGTTATCTTTGGCTACTGTGGAAAATTAAAACATACATTCCTCTTCAGTATAGGGTCATCTTTTATAAAGGTTATATTCAGCCATATCGGGACTACTGTAATGTAATTTGGGGTAATATCTCTAATTGAAACATAACAACACTTCTAAGACTCCAAAAGAGGGTTTACCATTTAATTCAAGATCAATGTACAGACAATTTTCAGGATGCAATGAATAATATAAAGGTTTTAACAATACATAAAAGAATATTTCTTAGAAAAGCCAAATTGATGTATAAAGTATCTGGAGAATCCATTCCTGTCTATCTAAGCAGCATCGTTCACCAAAGAGATGCTGATGGTACTCCAAATTTAAGGTCCATAAGAAGAAAAAATTACATTATACCAAGGCCAAAGAAGGAATTGTTTAAAAAAAAGTTTCAATATACTGGTCCAGTAGTATGGAAAAACATTCCCAGCGACATAAGGCAGGCTCCTAGCATTTCATCTTTTCATAATCAATGTCTTAAATGGATGAAATCTTTAGAAAATTGAACAGTGCTAGTACCAAAAAAAAATACTGCCAGCTTCTCTGTAATTTTGCATCATTTTCAAAGCTGAATGTTTCAACGCAGAATGATATTTTATGTTTCTTATATGTTTATGTTTTTACAGATGCCTGTGCATGTGTTCCAGGCTTGATACTTTGATATTTAAAATACCTTAATTATTTTGTGTCGAGCCAGACTCTTCACATCATGTCGTATGTATTGTATATATTGTACATAACAGATAGAAGGCCTCAAGGTAGATTCGTTCTGTAACTAACTGAGTTAACCTCTCTAAATAAAGTCTTTATTATGATGATGATGATTACTATTATTATTATTATTATTATTATTATTATTATTATCTGCATATTTTCTCGTTGCCGCATCCTTGTCGGACACTGGATCTCCAAGTACGGCTATTTTATTTCCGTTCATGTTGAGTTCGCCTGTTACTAATCTTCAGCTTTCCAATGAAACTGCTAAGCACAAGTATCAAATCATGGGTTTAGTCTCTCCCCTCCAATAGATGCATTACTGAGTAACCTTCATCTATTTAGCTTAGATTTCAAATCAATAACAACAGCAAGCCATTAAAACAATGCGATTTTGTGTTCTGATCATACAATTATAATTATCACTGTAAACATTCCAGTATTAGATTTATTTACAACCAACTATAATTAATTTCTAAATTATCGAAATATTCTTATTTTTAATATGCATTTTATTTTTTAACATCCATGTATATAAGTATATGTATACATATGTCTAAACAGACATTCAGGTAAATTTCACTTGTGATTGATTTCAGTTTATAAAAATTATTTATTTTTAAAAGAAATGATTGGGTCAAGAAAAATAAACCTTACGCTCTTAAGCTAAGCACGTTTAATTTTAAAGGACAGTGGAGATTTGATTTTAATCAGACTGTCAAACAATTAAGTGGTCTTTAAACTACATGACTAAAATGACGCTAAGTCAGTGGCCTTTTGCTTTCAAATAAATACTGGAGAACCATTGGCCTCTGGTTAGTTTGAAAAAAAATATAATCGACAGTCATATGATAAATGAAACATAGTTTGAAAACACGAGTAATGGATTTTAAGTGATTTAAGATGATTCTTTGCGGATAGGACTAGTATTTTGATCAAGGCATGCATACTATATAATCGTTTTCTTATTTCGTTAAACAGTCTGTAATAAAATGTTAAGTTTGGTATTGTTTTAGGAAAACCATTCAATAAGAAGGGAAGCGAAAAGACAAACTTACTTGTATGTTTGTTTGATTAGGATTTTTAACGTAGCTTTAACAATTTTTCAGTCATATCGCTACGATGTCTGCAGTGAGGCAGTTTATAGTGATGTCTACCACTGGGGCATCATGCCGCAGACATGTAGCATGATGTCCCACCCAGTCACATTATCCTGACACCAGGCCGACCAGTCCTAACACTAACCTCTTAATGCTGAACGTCAAGCGAGGCAGCTGTTAGTACCATTTTTGTAAGTCTTTGGTATGACTCGGCCTGGAATCGAACCCACGACCTCCCGCTTCCGCGGCGGACGCTCTAACCACTAGGCCACCGGAGCGGTTACAAACTTACTATGTCTTTAGGGTATTTGCACAATATGCACACATACCCTACGACATGCATTTGACTATAGGGTATTTGCACTATATGCACACATACCCTACGACATGCATTTGACTATAGGGTATTTGCACTATATGCACACATACCCTACGACATGCATTTGACTATAGGGTATTTGCACTATATGTACACATACCCTACGACATGCATTTGACTATAGGGTATTTGCACTATATGTACACATACCCTACGACATGCATTTGACTATAGGGTATTTGCACTATATGCACACATACCCTACTACATGCATTTGACTATAGGGTATTTGCACTATATGCACACATACCCTACGACATGCATTTGACTATAGGGTATTTGCACTATATGCACACATACCCTACGACATGCATTTCACTACAGGGTATTTGCATTATATGCATACATACCCTACGACATGCATTTGACTATAGGGTATTTGCACTATATGTACACATACCCTACGACATGCATTTCACTACAGGGTATTTGCATTATATGCACACATACCCTACGACATGCATTTGACTATAGGGTATCTGCACTATATGCACACATACCCTACGACATGCATTAGACTACAGGGTATTTGCATTATATGCACACATACCCTACGACATACATTTGACTATAGGGTATTTGCACTATATGCACATATACCCTACGACATGCATTTGACTATAGGGTATTTGCACTATATGCACACATACCCTATGGCATGCATTGGACAATAGGGTATTTGTTACTATTCCCAGTGTTTGAAAATAATCTTTTGTCGTAATGTGTCTAAGATCCTGTATATATCAATGTTCTAAAACGTAATTATGTGTGACAGTTGAAGTACATGTAATGTTGAATCTAGGTTATTATGATTTTGAGCAATGCATCCAATTATTTATGAGAGTTAATATTGATGATCAAATACGTTTTTCAATTTGACTGACATTTGACTAAGTCTAAGATTTGTTTATGTGATGGCTATGAAACTTTAATCAAGAACATGTTTTTTTCGAAATAGATTTACTCAAAACTTACCATGGAATTAAATTTATTGTAAATTGGATGAATATGGAATGCGGCCATTGCTAATACGAACAATGACCAACTAGAGACGACATGTCTTATCTATGTCGTGACATTAAAGCATGGTAAGTTCAAAATTCATAAACTCGAATGCACTACACAGCTCCTCCGAACAGCAATGGCAAACGTACCCATGAAATCTGTCACTGTGGTCTTATGTCTATACCTCATTGTAACCGGTGAGCATTGTTAGCTTTTACCCAAAACTTGTCGACCGATAGCTGTAAACTGAGTTTAAATTTATGCGAATCTGATTTTCTCGAATTCCTATTCAGTGAAACGTTACAGTTTCCGTTGTTCATTATTGTGCATTATTTGCCCATTTTAAATACTGCAACATATATACAGTTTGTACCTAAAGTTCCGTTTGTTGCTTTGTTATATTTGACTGGTTATTTGTTTAAATTTGGTGAATAATTCTAGGAAAATATTTATAAAACCCAATAGTTAGCAAATTAGACATAGTCAGTTTATTCATACGAAACCGTATTCACAAATCGTATTGTTGCTGAACCGTATTCGCTGGACTTTATGGCATCAGGAATTAAGTTGGTACCATGGCACCTGAATTTTGCAATCTCAAGAATTGAAGATATTATTCATGTATAAGTGTTAAGTAATTAGAGACTGGGACTATGTTGTGTGTTAGGTCTTTGGTGTCTTTGGTGTCTGTTGTGTGGCAAGTTGTCATGAAATACCGATTTACGACTTAGAATTGCATGCGGTCGTATCACACTAATATGATGAAAGAAACATATGCAAATATGAAATTTGTTTTCCGAATGAGTGGCCTGTAATTATTGGAAAATAAATATCTGTAGTATAAACACAATTTAACGAGATCTTCACTGACAACAGTAGTTGTCTTCAAGCCCTTAGAAATATAATGGAATCAACGTCCCCTGTCTCAATATACGAGGCGTGTCTTAGATTTTTTTGTTTGTTTCGCTTTTCTAAATTTTCGTCTTGATACAAAACGTATGAACAAGCTGGTTTTTGACTTATGCCGTGTGACAATATTTATATTATAGCAATTTATTGTGCTTAAAATTGTAAAGTACGTTTCTATAAAAAAAACATTTTAGAATGAAGAGTGCATAGTATCATTAGAAACGATTGAATGCTTGATCAGTTTGACCTATCACTCAATGAAAATGTTTTCTGCTGCGTGTATTTTAGGCTATAATCCTGATATAGTTTATTTAACTTGCTGCTTCTTTCTGAGACATAAATTTAACTAATCAATTGAGAAAAAAAATACAAAATGCAACCTGAATAATATTTTCTTTAGCACGAAACTGCTTCTTGCATAATCCTGTTTCTCAAATGTTAAAAACGCTCGTCCCTGAGGAAACCTAGAACTTGTTTAATCAGGTTGCTCACATATGTTTGTTAAAACATGCACTTGTTTGTTTGTTAAAACAAGCATTTGATTGTTTGTAAAAACATGTATTTCATTGTTGTATTAATTCTCATTTATTCTTGTGGATCAGATGTACAAGGCTCGTCTGGAATATTCTTCGCCAAATCGTATGGTGACCATATGGTTCTGCAGGGAACACCGCATAGAGCAATCGTCTGGGGATTTGCCCACAAAATCGGAGACTATGTCCACGTGACTCTAAACAACACCGAGGTAGCCAATACAACCGTCATGGCGGACCCACATGGTGGATCCTTGGGAATATGGAAGGCTACACTTCCTGTTCAAGAAAACAATGGGCCTTTCACCATACACGTGTTTTCAAGTGTGGGATCTGCAACAATTCGTGACGTTCTATTTGGCGACATTTGGTTTTGCTCTGGCCAGAGTAACATGGGCTTTACAATGGGACATGTAAGATTTTGAAACCAAAACAACAAAAACAGAACGTTTCTTATTGGGTTCTCCTTCGTAAATAAATTAGTTCTTAGAACTCTTTTGCTATTGCAAATTATTAAGATTTTAAAAGAGATGCTATCTTTACGACCGAGAAAATGAGAAACGATTTCTCTAATTTACAAAGAGTCTATATGTAGCAGAAGCAGATATTTTATAAGTTTATATATATATATATATATATATATATATATATATATATATATATATATATATATATATATATATATATATATATATATATTCGTGCTTTAATTAGGCAGAAGTTGGTATTTTATTATTTTATCTAATTAATGTTTTTAAAAGATGAGTAAAATGAGTTAAAAACATTAATTAGATAAAATAATAAAATACCCACTTCCAAAACCTGGAGTAAAAATTCTACTTCCCCGTGACTTCAGTTTAAGTCCAATAATAAGTTCCATACAACATTTGTCTAGACTCCAAGCTTAAGTGTGCAATGCAGACATACATACGACGCAGCTACAAAGTATATATCCAGACCTAGCCCGGGGTTATGTACATGTGGAGGCTTGTGTCAGAACAATATTTGTCTAATTGATTTTTGTAAAGTATCCATCGAACAATGGAAACGAATGTGTGAATTAAAATTGGATATGTAACAAATACAAAACCACATTAGTGTTTTGTTCTAAGTTCTGGGGAAAAACTAATTTGATACGGCACAGTAAAACATTCCTACACCGTATAAAATTCGTTCTTTCCGCTCACTGCTATTTTTCTAGGTATTGAACAGTACCGAGGAACTGAAAGAGGCTGCAAACTTTACGAAAATTCGAACATTCAAAACGCCGTTGACAACGTCCAAAACTCCCCTCACCGACCTTTCCAATGAATCCTCTTGGAATTTACCAAACTCGTGTAAGTTAGAATGTCGTAGTTTTGTATTTAAAATTTTTTAAAAATTAACTGAATCTGCTTATCAGATATCGTGTGGAGACTTGTTCCAGCTAAACGTACGACTTTGTTTTCTTTAATGAACGTTTCGTCTGACTCGTTGCTAAGCATGATCAAACAAAGTGGGGTCGGCAATATGCTAATGAAACAAGCACTGAAATAAATATAAACCGAAACAAACCAATGTATGACGATGCTCTGTAATATTTTAAGAACCACCATATTAGTATCACAATGTAATTGCCTCTATACGGGACTGATGCTTATTTTGAACAGGAGTTACATAAACAGCCGTTAGGCCAAGGTTGGCATAATCCAAATTAAACTTCTACCGGACGTCAGTTAGATTTGTTCCCCCTTTCTTGAGGATAGACTTTTGAGTCGTATATTTTCAGGAGATTTGATACTGAGATCGTGAACAAACATGATATCTATTTTTACAGTATACCGCGTTCCTGGAGGCACACTGTTATTCGTACGAGTCAATATACTAATAGGTATGCATGACCTTTTGAAGACTCGTGATGTTATGTTCTGTGTTTTCCTCGGTTTCCCCATAAAACTGTAATAACTTCGAAATGGTTAAAGTAAAACATGACTTACTGTCGGATTACAGCAACTCTTGCCGGTTTCTCAGCTGTATGTTGGTTGTACGGTAAATATCTTTACTCCCACATCAACCGACCCATCGGTCTAATCGAGTCGGCCTGGGGAGGGACTCCAATTGAAGCCTGGTCATCGCCTGAAGCTCTGGCAAACTGTACATTCGGAAGTCAAAGAGTTGCAAGGTATGGTCTGGAATATTTTCTGGGAAAATATAAGAATGAAGGTTTCTTATAAGAACTATTTTTATAAATATAATTTGTAATTCTTGTCTTCTCCTATCGGTTAAACATGAAGTTGATAAACATGGAATTGTCAATAAAGTTGCGGTAAACTTTTTTGTATAAGAAATAGTTGCATTCCACCGCTAATGCGTAAGCATTGTAGCGTTATCTATGAGAATAAATCTGCTTACATTCATTTGACCAGCCATACGAATCAGAACACATCTAATCTGTCAATATTGCCAAGATACAAATTGCAATGCATGACGTTATATTCATTTGACCGGCACGACCAGTCACAAATTAACACCAATACAACAATAAAACAGTCAGCCAAAATTTCTTCCAGAGGCCCCAAAGAGAACAGTGTGCTGTGGAACGCCATGATTAATCCATTTCTACCGATGACCATATATGGAGCTCTTTGGTACCAAGGTAAGACAGGACATGCTTTGAAGATGAAGCAGGTTATCTTATTCATCATGGTCATAATGGGTCATATTTGACATTATTCTGGTGTCTGATAGCAACTTGTTCTATCATCGACCTTGTCATAAGTACAGGATCGTACATATCTCATTTAGCAATTAAAGCAATTAAAATGAGTGTAATATATATATATATATATATATATATATATATATATTCTGCTAATGTATTCAAATGGATAAATAAAGCATTACAGAATACTCTCCTTTCATCTCTCTCTCTCTCTCTCTCTCTCTCTCTCTCTCTCTCTCTCTCTCTCTCTCTCTCTGTTAACCGCTCAGGTGGCCTAGTGGTTAGAGCGTCCGCCGCAGGAGAGGGAGGTCGTGGGTTCGATCCCCGGTCGAGTCATACCAAAGACTTACAAATATGATACTAACAACTGCCTCGTTTGGCGCTCAGCATTACGAGGTTAGTGTTAGGACTGGTCGACCTGGTGTCAGGATAATGTGACTGGGTGGGACATCTTGCTACATGTCTGCGGCATGATGCCCCAGTGTTAGTGATCACTATAAACTGCAGACATCGTAGCGATATGACTGACAAATTGATAAAGCTACGTTAAAAATCCTAATCAATCAATCAAACAAAACTCTCTCTCTCTCTCTGTTAAATTATCTTTATTATGTTTATTATCATAGTGTTTCGTCGTGTAATTTTAATTTTGATTTATAGTATCACGCAGGTTCAGGGAATTGCATTTCTGTTATGTTCGGTATATATTTGACTGTTCAATTTAAAATAATAGCTTCTATATGCCTTAATTTCTGTCAAAGGTTTGCAGAATGTTTATCTAACAATAGAGATGTTTAATGTGCGGTAAAGCGACTGTGTCTGATACACATCAATGTTTTTATTTACCACTAACTTTCTTGAGGATGGCGGGGCCCCGAGTGGCCGAGTGGTCGGTCGAAAGCGCTCTCCGTTACAGATCAGTGCCATCAGTAGTAATGTGGGGCACCCTAGCGACAATGGGAAATCCAGTCAAAACGGGCTTGGGTACGTCTGGCGACAAGATTTCTAGCGACAATGGGAAATCCAGTCAAAAAGGGCTTGGGCACGTCTGGTGACAAGGCATGGTGGGCACGTTTAGCGACAAGGGGAATTTAACATGGGAACTATTTGGGCCTATCTCGCGACAAAGGGAAATTTAACATGGTGGGTTTGTATAGCGAGCAGCAGAGAGGGTGAATCCTACAACGTTTTTAGACAAAATTTGATTGAAATCCTAAAACGAGCCGTCTTATAATCTTATTTTAACCAAAAAAAAGGTGAACCCTACAACGTTTTCAGACAAAAAATTGATTGAAATCTCCCTACGAAATCATTTTAACTAAAAAAATGAAAACGATTTTTTAATTAATTTTGGTCGCAACTTGTTGTCATCCACCCTCTCTGCTGCTTAGTGATTTCATCACTGGGTTAACAAAAATAATAAAATGATTTTAACCGAATATTTGATCCAGTCCGATACGATATCGTGTCCGAGGATCATGTAAATTTATTGTTGCGAATCCGTGCGGAGTCGACTGAGCATGACTAAAGAAATCTCTAAATTGATTGAAGTCCATATCAGAACACCATGTCTGCCAAATATTTCGTAGCGTATGAGTATCAACTCCGTTGAATACAGACAATAAATTGCAGTTATCTCTGATGACTTTTGGAACCTGAGTGTAGCGTTGAGTGACATATATCACGTCAGTGTTTTTGTGACGCCCACGGGAAAATATTCTAGCAGGATTTTTTTGTTTATCCAACATTATATCGTCGTATACGACTAAATTGTTAATATCTCCATCAATATCATCAATACTCGGTGCTTCATCGATATCGGTTATAAAATCAATGGCGTTCTCACCCTTAATTTCTGATGCATTCTCGTTAAAATCCTTTAACACTTCATAACATCGTTGATCATCTACGCTAGGGGCAATTAAATACAACTTATCCCACTTCATCCATCTCATTATTAAATTGAGCAACAATTGCGTTTTACCGGATCCAGATGGCCCGATTATAATCATCCGGATAGAGTTTGGTAGCGCTGCATGATGCTTAATTGGTTCTCTTGTTTTAGTCGCTGAAAAATCAATTATATCCATATTTCTATACATAAATTATGGATCTATATTGTGTGAAGTGTAAAACGCGTACTGGCACAGATGATGTGACGACGGTTACAACTAAAAATAACCGATCAGCGCTTTCTGGTAAATGCGTGCAATGTGGTACAAAGAAATTTAGATTTGTGTCTATGAAATCTGATTTAAAAAAAAAACGAGGAGGTGATATCGCAGCCAAATTGGCAAAGCTCCCTGGAACCCCATGGGCAAAGTACCCCGGAGAAAAGCACCTTCCAGGATATAGCTACTGTGGACCGGGAACCAGACTTGATATCAGACTCAATAATCAAAATCAACCCAACCCCGGTGAAGAACCAATAAACGCCATTGATAAGGCCTGTCACCTTCATGATGTTGCTTATAAAAGCAGCAATCTGCAACACAGGCATCTAGCAGATGTGAAATTAATTCATGCGTTAAATGCTATTCCTGATAAATCCTTCAAAGAAAAATTGTCTTCATTTTTGATAAAATCGGCTATGAAAAGTAAATTGATGTTAGGTGCTGGTAATTAATAATATGGAATCAATTTATTATTCTCCGAGGGGATACTGGAGGGGTAACGCTGCAATCAATAAACTCGCTAGAGCTGCAAAAGTGAAAAAAACCACTGCGGCTAATTGGTTATCCAAACAGGCACTATGGCAAATTTATCTACCACCGCCTAAACAAATTCGATTCTCGCATTTTGATGTGACCGCTCCTAATGAAGTTCATCAGGCTGATATATTATTTCTGCCACATGATCGTGGTTACAAATACGCGCTAACCGTAGTTGATATTGCAAGTCGATACAAAGAAGCAGAACCGTTAAAAACAAAATCAGCCACTGAAGTCGCTTCTGCATTTGAAAGGATTTATCGACGAGGTCCTCTGCGTTGGCCAAATCTATTGCAGGTTGATCCTGGCAAGGAATTTCAGGGTGCAGTGTTATCTACAATGAAACATCATAATGTCACCATACGACGAGGGCATACTGCGCTACATCGCGATCAGGCCATTGTAGAACGATTTAATCGGACGATTGCTGAGCGGTTATTTGGATATCAATACGCAAAAGAATTCATTCAAGAAAAGCGATCCAGTGAATGGGTTAAAAGATTACCATCTGTGATTACTGCACTGAATAACGAGATTACTAGAACAATCAACATGAAACCTATCAACGCGATTAAAAAGAAGTCAATACCCGTACAACCACAAAAAGATTTCCCTAGAAACGCTAGCGTTTCCCAACCAATTCTTGGTAGTAGTGTCATTGTGAGGTACTTATACGAACCAGGAGAGCTTGAAGGGGGTAGAAAAAGGGCTACTGATCCTATTTGGAGCGTCACTACGCATAAGATATCTAGTATAACACGATCAACTGGTAGACCTCCAGTCTATAAACTGGATTCAACTGCCCCTCAGCGGGGTTTTACTCGACAACAACTACAAGTGATTCCCGAGGATACTCAATTGCCACCGCATGGTCTTAACTAGCACCGTTGCGTCTATTGCACTCAAGACAAGTCAACATCACATTATTTCTGACATGACCGAGATTGTTATTTTTTCTGTCTACGGTGAATTGGCGAGGATCCTTATCCGAATACTGCCAACGCATTATACAATTGCAACTCGCGCAGTGATTATTCTGTTGTTTCTTCAAAGTGATTATTAATTTAGCATCAATATCAAATTCTCGTTGTTTTTTTTTGTCCTGTTGTTTGTAACCGGAGAGTTTTTTATCAATAATTTTAACATCAATATCATCCATTGTTGTGTCATTATCATCGAAAACAACTCTTCGAAGTTGATTTATTTTTCGTACTCTGGATACTGCGAGATAGACTAAATTCGACCATTCGATGTGATTATCCACCATCCAAACAATTGTATCCGATATAGTCAATCCCTGTGAAGAGTGTATTGTTGCTGCGTATCCTAGCGTCCACGGGGATTTATTAGCACGCAATGCATCTTCAACGACATTGATATCAACCAGCACAATATCATTTAATACCAGAATTTGTTTTTCACTCTGTCCTGGAATATCAACTTCAATATTCTGTTTTCGTGTATCCGATGGCCTATAACAAAGGGGTACTGGAAGCGTTGCAAATTTTTCTTTATGCAATTCAAATAACTTCATCTGAAGTGTATCCCTGACTATTTTTCTACTTGCAATGATCAAATCGTTTGGTCTCCACGCTTCCCAGAAATCATTCATTGGGGTTTCTGAAATCACTTCACGCGCTATTTCGCATTGGATTCTATCCGGTTGTAATCTAATTAGCGCTTTGAACTCGCGTAATCGTTCATCAAGTGATCTATAATCAGTGGTGATTTCTTCATAGTAGTCTACAAAACCCTTTAGCCATTCATGTGGAGATGCACCGACAAATGGTGGTGGTTGGCCTTGATCCCCGCACATGACGACTTTTGTGTTTTTGGTTAACAACCACTCAAGAAATGTTTTTAATACATCTAATGACACTGTGCATATTTCATCCCAGATTATGATTTCAGGAATGAATTTATCACCCATTCGATCAGGAGTCCATTTGTCACCCTTCCATCGAAAGAAGCTGTGATAAGTGCAAGCATTTACCCCTCGTTGTATCATCTCTCTGGCGAGTCTGTGAGTCGGTGTTAGCACAATCATGTTAGAAACGCTAGCGTTTCCACGACGAAATAATTCAATTGCACGAGTTGTCTTTCCTGACCCACCACAACCGTTTAAATAAACTGTCTTGTATCTACATACTGGATCAGATACCGGTGGTGCATTAGAAAATTCTGATTGAATTTCAATACGGTTACAACAAATATATTTATCATCCATGGCAACGTCTGCGGATTCACAATACTCATGTAGCATCTCCTTTTTAAATCGCCAACGCCCCCAATTTTCTTCGGGATCTGTGAATGCCGCTACAGCTGATTTGTACTTATTGTGTATATACATCGAATCAGTGGCCACTCTAACCGCGGTATTAGGAAATCTATTTATCATCGAAAATAGATTAATAGAAGCATAGGCTAACATTGAACTTCTTAAGTGTGTGTACTGGGAATTATATCCATCACAGTAGGTAACAACCGTACCTAATTTCTCACCATTGGATAGAAAAGCATCCTTACGGGATACAAGTTTTCCCTGTTTCATTAAATCCGCTACAATAAAATCGTATTCAGCGACATCTATGATCAACCGCGAAGAATATTTTGCGTTATCGTATCGTCCACCCTGGGTAAATTTACCGATTATTCTTCTTCCGAGATCTTTTGCTTGTTCTTTTTTAATTTCAAATAACTTCTTAGACCAATTTATGATTTCTTCTTCACTGAAATCTGGAAACTGTTTTCGTAGTTCATTGATTATTCTATCTAGATTGGGTTGTGGTAGCCAAACTTCTTTCTGAGCTCGATAGCATATAATAGCCTCGGAAACAATCAACGATATTAGCATACCACAATCAATCATATATCTCAATAGCACTATTGGCATCCAGGCCTTTTCAGATAGGTGTCTACCGAGCCAAACATAACTACACGGATGTAACCCTGTAACTAATTCAAATGATATCACACGAGCGAATTCGGTTAAATCAAAATCAGGCAATGGTCCATTAATCGCAACACGAGTCATTTCATGCGTGGGGTGTCCAAATCGTTTGAAGTACTCAGCGCATTCCCCATACCCGAGAAAACTTCCGGGATAACACGCGGCTATATCAATTGAAATCATACCATCACGTGAGTATTTCGTATTCCACAGTCCTCCATGACCAAATTCGACGCAACTCAATTTAACATCCTCGAGAAAATCACTTCGTGTTGGACGCCATGAGTTTTTTTCTCTTGCGAAGTGAGCTACCACTGATGGAATAGTAAAACTATCCGTGAGTAGTTTTTCATGGGAATTCTCCGGTGAAAAATCACTAGCGATTTTTCTCATTCTGTTATCTAATTCTTCAACGCGATATAATTCACCATTTGGTTTTACAAATTGATCGAATTCTTCATCACTTCTAAGTAACCACACTGACACAGGATCATCCTTACACAACGCATGAATAGCATCAAATAATTTCTCTTCATAGAAAACATCCCCGACGAACTCCTTAGGGATATATTTCACGGTTCGTTCTCGTGGAAATATTGTTACCGCAGGTGTCCACGCGTGTTTGTTATGATCAATAATCTGTATTGGTGCTCCATTTTTGTTATATTTCGGTTCGTATAAAACCTCTCCGGTTATCGTCATAACGGTTATTGGGAATCGTAATGATGTTTCTAATTTAGCTATATCAGAAATCTTTGCACCATGCTGTTTCACTGTCAGTTCCCACTCGGTTATTTTCCTACGTCGCAGATCAGTTAGTTTATTTCCTCGGGATGCATTTGTGAAGTGTTCTATTATTCGTTCTGCTACACAATTAAGCCCTGACGAATATTTCATAGGAGCTAGTTTTGCGATATAGGGTTTATCATTTAACGGATATATCCCATAAACCATTGCTGTTACGGGATAAGATCTTTCGTAGTATGGTTTATCAATGCCGGTTAGAATCCCTGGTTTGGAATCTCTACTCACAATGACAGCTTTTTTATTCTTGAGGATTGGTTCAAATTTATCCCTAATAATCCATTTGCCATCGACTTCGATAATGAATTTGATTCGGAAAAAATGCCGTTTTTCCCCAACACGTGAAATTATCACTGCTGCTTTTTCATCAGTCATGGTAGCATCAACAACACCATCAATTCGAAATGTTGACCAACAATAAGATGCTCCATCACGCTTGAATTCATTAAAACAGTCTCTGATTTTACTAATCATGGCTTTATCAAGAATTGTATTCTTTGGTGTATTAGAAGCTATATCGAGATTGAATTGAGCATCTTTCCAGGGGTAATCTCTCTTGGACGTTTTTTTTGGTTTATCGAGATTGAATCTAGGATTGATTTTGTTACGTCTTTTTGGTTTATCGAGATTAAATTTAGGATTGATTTTCAATAATCTCTTAAACTCTTTCATGTTTCCGTCTCTTGGACGTTTGTTACGTCTTTTTGGTTTATCGAGATTAAATTTAGGATTGATTTTTAATAATCTCTTAAACTCTTTCATGTTTCCGTCTCTTGGACGTTTTTTTTTTTTTTTTTGGTCTATCGAAATTAAATCTAGGATTGATTTTTAATAATTTCTTAAACTCTTTCATGTTTCCGTCTATTGGACGTTTATTACGTTTTTTTGGTTTATCGAGATTAAATCTAGGATTGATTTTTAATAATCTCTTAAACTCCTTATCAGCATTTTTCGAAGGCGTTCTCCCTAATTCCTTCATGCTATAATTAAAACAAGCATTTAAATGAAAGATTTTTATATAATGAATCACTGCAAGTGGCTTATGATTGGATCAGTAATCCCGTGTAACAAATCATGCAGAAATGAGTTCTGTGGGTATCATATGCAAAGCTTTCGTCGTGGAAGCCTTGGTCCGTTACCGTGCATACGATGTGGAGTTGGGGTTAGGGGAAAATCTCAGTTGTGTTTGAATTGCGGTGGTAAGCGATACAGGGAGTTGAAGCGATATTATGATAAAAGAATAAAAAATGGACAATCAATCAGAAATTTTAACCCTGACGCTGACAAAGTCAGTATTCTTGACGCTGACAAAGTCAGTATTCTTGACGCTGACAAAGTCAGTATCAAGGATAAAATCATAAGAACTCCTCAAGACTACATCGAAAGATTTATCATTAAACCAAACGATGAATTAGACAAACAATAGTATTATGTATACGAATGAACCAAGAATTCAGACAACATCCTGTGATCACAAACTATGAAGCATCCAGTGATGGTGTTGTAAGAAACCGCAGACTGAAGAAACCAGTTGGGTGGGATAATGGTATGGGGTATTTGATGTTTGGTGCTGGAAAGAAGAAATATCTCAATCATCGTTTCGTGTACGAGTGTTTCCATGGATTGATCGAGGATGATTCTGTCATTGATCATATCGATTCTAATCCGAAAAACAATTCTTTATCAAATCTGCAGGCTGTTACACAAAGTGAGAATACCGAACGAGGGGGGACTGGGAAATACTCGAAAAAAGCGAGACCTGTGAAATCTTTGAATACGATAACTAACGAAGAAAAAATATTTCAATCAATGAATGAAGCCGGTAGGCACTTCGATATTTGTATATCCTCAGTACGATATGTTGCAGAGGGAATAACCAAGACGGCTATTTCAAAAAGGACGGGACAAAAAGTTCAATTTAGTTATGTCTAATGCGTCATATTTTTCATTTAGAAATATATCATTATTATAGAATAATGAATTCTGAAAACATGAATAGCATTTTATCCGAGATTTCAAAATTGAAAGGTTGGGATATTGAACTATCAGATGGGTTAAATCCTGATCAAATCATGTCTGATTTTCAGGATATAGAATACGGAGTTAACAACAATAAATATATGCTACCAAAGAAGTATGCGCTCATCAAAAGAATTCAGAATTCTATTAAGGACTCTCTCGCATTTTCCAGTGACGTAAGTGTGTTCGCTCCGTTGTATACCATCGTAGAACGAATACGAAAAGAATTGGGGTACGAATACGAATTGAAAAAGGAGGTTAATTCTAAAGTTAGAAACCTACGGGCGTTAATTCAAGAAAATGAACAATTTTGATTGACCAACCATTTATCATTATTTGATTGACCAACCATTTATCATTATTTGATTGTGACCGTCCCTCATAGAGATTTTAATTTTTTTTTAGCATTTTTTGATCAAAACTGTTGAAATCAGTGAATAAAAAATTGATGGCTGGTTCGGATTGATCAAATGGAAAAGTGGGGAAACTAGCAGTATTATTATTTTTATATACAATTTTGCTACTTTCCCCATCATTGAACGAAGCTGTCTCACAGTGAAATAACACTTCCATGACCATCCGATGGTGTTAGGTCGGATTGAAAAATTGTTTTGCAATTGAAAAATTGTTTCTGATTTCAAATAATGGTCAATGAAGCATTAACAACCCGATTGGCTCGTGAACGACTGGATGCAATCAGGAGATTTGTACCAATTCGTGACTCTGTACGGAATAAACTACAACAACGACAGAGTCTTCAGACTGATTTTGCTATGGGATCCGAAGGATTGTTTAAACCAGTAACCACAGCAACAAAGGGGATAGAGCGTGCTATACTGGGAGATGTTCCCGAGACGGGAAAATCTGTTATTGGTGAACTCGAAAAAATAGCAGCGAAAACTGAACAAACAGAACAAATAGAACAAATAGAATCAAAAAGAACAGTTGATGATTTACGCGTGAGATTTACCGAGACCGGGTTAGCAGCAATTGATGAGACTAAACTAGCAGATATTCCTGCGCTTGTTGTTACGACTTATGAAAACAGAAAAAAAAAGTTGAAACCAGAACATCATAAATATGTTAGAAATATAACTCACTGGGCTGATATATTCTATAAGATCAAAACTGAAAAAAGTCAAATTAAGACAGATAGTCCATCATACAATGGATATATCAATGCGGTGGGTAACGTGTATAAACGATTTGAAGAACAAAAACAAAAACAAAAACCACCAAAATTGCAAAGGCGGCGACAGCAACCTGCAAAGAAACTACTCTACTCTCCTAAAAAACAACAACTACCACCTGATGATGATGATCCTCTTGATTATTTACAATCCATGGATGAAGAAGAAAAAATGGATGAAGCAACTGGTTATAGCGGAAGTGGATTGCAAGATTCCAGTGAGAATCCAAGGATTTCATGTCCTGGTAGTGTTATCAATGATATATCACGATTAGAAGTTCTTGTAGGAGGTTTCCGAGCTGGAAATAACTCACCGGAAATAATTAATGAAGCAGCTGATATCTGTAGACGGTTATTTGCCGGCGGTATCATGGATATCAAAACATATCGAGATTTCATTGACGAGTTAGTGGAAAGTGGGTATCACAGTGATTAATCACCGAGACTGAATAAAAACGCTAGCGTTTCCAATTGAAAAATGGTTTCTGATTTCAAATAATGATCATACACTACAATCATGATAAACCAACCCCCGTCTACGTAGTTAATTCACGGTTTCCAGTTTATAGAGCATACTACGGAGATGGTTTAGGCAATACCATTGCAGGGTTATTTGCGAGAATGGCTCCAAAAGTGATGCCGTTGGCTAAACAACTAGGAATGAAAGCAATTGAAGTTATTCGTGATAAGGGTATTGGTGCTGTTGGAGATCTTGCTGGAAAAGCGTTTTCAACTGCGAAGAATAAATTAACATCATTAGTGAAATCACGAAGTGATTTACGAAAAAAGAAACCGTTACCATTGCCATCTACAGCGGAAATGCCTGCAAGTGTTAGTAGAATTATAAATAACGCAGTAGACGAAAAATTAGCGTCGATGGCTTTAACTCCCGACCAAAGCAATATTGCAAATATGATAGCAGGAAGCGGCTTTAAAAAACTACGTCGATGAAAATCGTTTATGATTTCACGATTTAGACTCTAATAAATAGAATAAAATGTTCAAAAAATCACATGATCCGGCGTTTGATATAGACGCCCCAGTTGGCAAGGATGATTCTGTACGCGATTATCAATATTACGCTTATCATGCAATAGACGCAAATAGTCGATCGCGAATTGAACTTCAAGTCCATGATACCAGTAAATATTTTTTGCCCTGTGAAGCGTTTATTGAAGTAGAAGGAGAACTTGTAACAGCTGATGATACTACTGCTGTACCAGCACCGTATCCAGATGGTACTCAAGTCGGTTTTGTCAATAATGGTATTATGGCGTTATTTGAGAGTGCTAGATATCTCATTGATGGAAAAGAAATTGAGTCCATAGATCGCGATGTTGATATGGCTACAACAATAATCGGGTTAGCGAGATATTCTGATGATTATACAAGATCAGCAGGACCCTCTATGATGTTTGCAAAAGATGGTAAGAATACCGCTGGAGGAAATCCATTTGTTGTAAGACGACCAAAAAAACGTGATAATAGTGATGCTGATGTCGAGAATATGATTATAAACAACGACGTTAATTTCAATCTAGGAGCTGCAACACGAAACTCAATGTTGGGAGTAGGGCGTAAATCATTTTCATGTGCGATTCCACTGCATCATATTTTTGGATTCTGTAGAAACGTCAGAAAAGTTATCTACGGGGCGAAGCATACAGTATCGCTTGTACGAAAGAGTGATGATAATGACGCAATCTGGAGGATTCCAGCAGATGCTGCAAATCCCAATGCTGATGCCGGTAAAGTCAATTTAACAAAAATATCATTGTGGATGCCAGTGTTGACTCCAGCAATCACCGCAGAAGAACGATTACTATCATTTATGGACCAAGGAGGAAAGTCGTTGTTGAGTTGGCTAACCGTGAGTACAGATGTGAAGCAATCAAATCTGAACGGGTTATTCACGTGGAATCTAGCATCAAAACAAGGTGTTGCTGCGCCACGTCATATATTTATTGCGTTACAGGATAACACACGAGTTGGCAATCAACTCTCCAGCCATATGATATTTGATCAGTTAGGTGTGAAAGACGTCTCACTGAGAATAAACGGCCAACAGGAACCATCCGAGGATATACAACTTAATTACACAGAAAATCATATTGCACGCGTGTATCATCGTCTGTTGTCATTTATGGCACGTGATCAAAATGTCGATACTGGTTTGCAAATATCACAATATGATTTTAAAAATCTGTATCCGATCTATTACTTCTCACTGGAGCATCTCGATTTAACAAGACAGTCCGTCGTTGATATACACTTTAGAGCTAATGTGACTCGTCCTGTTGGTGTTGGTGCTATTGCTAATTATAGAGCGGTTGCTGTCATTCTCAGTGATAAATCAATGCTACTTGAAGGTGTTGGTGGAAGAATGAGAGTGGTAGATGCCCCAGTAGAAAACATGTAATTGAAATTGTAAACGATTTAGAATCAATCAATTATGTATAATGTCATATAGTGTTATTAGTGTTGCGTTAACTCCCGGTCAAATAAAAAAATTGCAATCAGAATCGGCTAAAAAATGTGGAACCACAATCACGTTGAAACCCAACCAAATGACTGGTGGTGCAAATAAACTATCGCTGACAACTCGTCAGGTGAAACATTTCAATGATGCACTTGCAGCCAAAAAAGGTGTTCAGATTACTCTTTCTGCGGCTGCTATCAAAAATATGATTAAAACAGGCGGTATATTTCCGTTGTTAGCTGCGATTCCAGCATTGATTGCAGCAGCAGCCCCAGCGGTGGCTAAAGCGGCTGCGTTAGGAGCCGTTGGTACTGCAGCAGGAATGGCACTAAAGAAAGCAACTGGGAAAGGATATAAAAAAAAGGAACGATCCGTTCACGGATTGGGTCTAAGACTACCAGGAACCCCGTATTCGTGGTACAGCGGAAAGGGTCTAAGACTACCAGGAACCCCGTATTCATGGTACAGCGGAAAGGGTCTAAGACTACCAGGAACGATTTATTAATTCAGGAATCGAAGATTCCCATGTCCAATTTTGATTTAATGGATGCAGCTAAAAAACTAGTGATTAAAAATTTCAGAGGTGTTTTTATGAAAGATCAATTACCACATCAACCAAACAAAACTGAAACAGGTATTATTAATCTCGATAACAGCACCGGACCTGGAACTCACTGGGTTGCATACGCTATTGATCCACGTGGGATTGTCTATTTTGATTCATATGGATTACCCCCACCAAAAGAGTTTATGCGTTACATAAAACAATTTCCAATGAAGACTTGGTATTCTACGCTACCAACACAACAAATCAATGACCCACCAATATGTGGCAGCGAAGTATTAAATGTCCTTGACGCTATTTCTAACTCCTTGAGTAACCCAAGCGGAAAACCACCTCATATTGTCGTAAATGACTACACCAGCAATCGCTTTTTAGAGAGAGAAAGAGTTTTACAATAACATGATTGATATTTGGGGGAGATCTTTGAAACCCAAACCCGATGGCACTGCACCACCTGATTCTATCAAGGATGTAAAAAAAATAATTGAAGATGAAATAGCTGAGACGTTAAATTTAACAAGTGTTGATCCTAATGAAATAGTTGTATTTCAAGACAAACAGGGTAAATTGAAATCCAGTGATGTGTCATTGAATGACATTTTGATACGGCAGCACGACGCCGCTGAAAACTCTATTGCGCTGTATTCCAACGACGGACGACTTAAACCAGGCGCACTTGTGTCTACGATCACAGACGCGATTGCCACCCACAACAAGATGATTATCACCAACAACCGCATGATTACCGACAACGACAACAGGATTACCACCCAAGACAACAGGATTACCACCCAAGACAACAAGATTACCACCCACGGCAATGAGCTGGATGATCATATACGAGGTTATAATTCTTTTCGCAAAAATGTTATACATAAATTCTTTGGAACCCAGCTTGTGGTTGGCATGACTCTCACTGAAATTAAAGACTTGTTGAATTCATTCTTCGCTAACAAGGAAGCTGGAAGGATGATGACTGCTTCAGAATTCAAGGCAAATTATCTCGAGATTTCTAAACTAATAGAAGATCAAAAACCCACTAACGACATTGTTGGTAGATTCTTTGGAAACCCGCTTGTGGCAGGAATGACTCTCGCTGAAGTTAAAAAAGCTATTGATGAACAAAAACGCATCAGCGAAATGGTTAATAAGTTCTTTGAGGGCTCTGGAAACATTATCACGACGACATATTCTCAACTCAGCCGGCATTATGGCACGCAAGAAGTTTTGAAAATAGACCTCTTTTTGTTTTCATTTTTTAGTAACCGCGATGGAACGATGATGAAATATATCGACATCAAAAAAACCTATCTCGACATTTATGACGATATTGCTAAACTAAAAGAAACCTCTGAAAGGGTAAAGCATGGGACCTTCGATTGGATAAAAGACTCTAATGCTAAATTGAAAGTCAATATCGGGGAGTGGCCCCATGGTATCTACAGGATGACGTTAATCTCTGACAAGCACTTTGATATCATCGTAAGCGGTAAAACCTATTTTGGTGGCACCGCAACAGTAATTATCCGGGGTGAAGAAGAATTTGAGATTGTCGCGGTTGATAGTACGATTAGATCAAAATATCCTGGTGCTTAGAATTCATATGCGAAGTAAATAACTAAATTGAAAGGATTTCACAATTGAAAACGCTAGTATTTTTAAAATAACAATGATTTCATCAACTCAATGTCGCTATGATCAGGTCAGAGAATTTCAGAATAGACTCAAAACCCTCACTGAGGAGTATCAAATAAAAATAAAAAAATACCGACGAAGAATCACCGCAATTGATGTTACTATGTACTCGGTGTCAAGCGTTCTCGCTGGCGCCGGAATAATACTTGCATCGGTTACAATGATTGCCCCGGTCGTAGTTCCAATTTGCATTTCTGCGGTGGCTACAATCGGGGGTATATCAACCGGGATAGCAAAAAAGATATCATCATGCAGCCAGAGTAAACTGCAGAATTACTTACTTCAATTTCATATTGCATCAACCGCATATTCGCAATTATCATTGATGATATCGTCGTCACTCGATAATACAATTATATCAGATAGTGAATTCTCAGCGATGGTCAGTATTTTTGATTCCGCGATATCGAAATTAGAGCGACAACATGAGTATAATAACAATGACAACACCGATGGAATCAGAAAACACGAACCCAAAAAACAAAATGATCTCAATAATATCAACATTACCAGATTGTGAGTTCTCAGTGATGGTCAGTATTTATGATTCCTCGATACCAAAATTAGAAATAAATCATGAGTATAATAACAATGACAACACCGCAGGAATTACTTCAACAAATAGTGGAGAACACGAACCCAGTACAAACAAGCATGATATCAATAACATCAACGAATCCAGAATTCAGTGTGAATTTCCCCTCTCCGGTCCCAGTGAAGGAGATAGCGCTAGCAAAACTACGAATGTATCACAGTTGGCCTAATATCAGATCAAAATCATTTGGTGGTCAACAACCGAATAATTCACTGGTGTTTGCAAATAAGAATAAACCCGACGGAACACCAGACTGGAACGTCGTTTCGATACCAACAGGGTCATACCAAATCGAACAAATCAATAATGAATTCGCGCGTAGAATAAAATCGATTACTGGAAAAGAATCAAAAATCGCTATAACAGTTCATGAGCCGACACTATCATCCGCAATTGAGATAAGCACAGAAGGATACGTCGTAGATATCTATCAAAGTTCTATTAGAACCGTACTAGGATGGCCTGAAAAACCACCGGAAAAATCCACCACCGACTTAACCACGGATGTACAATCATATCATGAAATCAATCCCAGTTATCGAGATAATTTATCTGATATAAGAAAAGGAAGAATCGCCGATAGATTTATATTCACCAACAAAGACACATTGCAATGGGATTTTATCATTAAAAGAACAACCGACTCATCTGTTACTATTTCATTTACGCTAACTGACGTCCGTGGTTATTTTAATGAGATTAAACAATTATATGACACACAACTAGAACAACTACGGAAAACAAGATCGCAAAAACACGTTGAAATAATAAATCAGCTTATATCGGACATGAAATATATCTATGAACTAATTATTCAAACAATAATTAATGACAACAGCGACAATAAACAACGATTCCTAACCGATTACAATATCACAGAAGACAACCTGCGTAATTTCAAGTTTCCGAAATACAACGCTGATGAATTAGCAAAAATTGTTAAAACCGATATCAAAGCACTACAAAAATCAGACTCAACTGTCCTCCTCAAACATAATAATGATCCAGATGGTGGTGGTAGGCATATCGCTCCGTTCAACGTGAATATTTCAACGGTGATTGCACTTAATTTAGTGTGTGATGTTATCGAAGGAAGCTATCAGATTAATCTCGAACGATCAAATCAAGCTCAGCAAGGATATATTCTTTATTCATTTGCACCAACAGCTCCTCCAGGATTCCTAATTAATGAAAACCCAATTAATCCTGTCTATATGCGATGTCATAATAATTCATTAACCAGAATTAATTTCAAACTCACCGACCAGTCAAATAATCTGATTGATTTACAAGAAGAGGTGTTAGCGATTAGTCTGTTTGTGAAATCATAAATGATTTTCATCCTAAAGACTCGATCAAATATTCGGTTAAAATCATTTATTATTTTTTGTTAACCCAGTGATGAAATCACTAAGCAGCAGAGAGGGTGGATGACAACAAGTTGCGACCAAAATTAATTAAAAAATCGTTTTCATTTTTTTAGTTAAAATGATTTCGTAGGGAGATTTCAATCAAATTTTTGTCTGAAAACGTTGTAGGGTTCACCTTTTTTTTGGTTAAAATAAGATTATAAGACGGCTCGTTTTAGGATTTCAATCAAATTTTGTCTAAAAACGTTGTAGGATTCACCCTCTCTGCTGCTTAGCGTCAAGGGAAATTTAACATACGAACTATTTGGGACTATATAGCGTCAAGGGAAATTTAACATGGTTTATATTATTTTTATTTGGGACTGTTTAGCAACAAAAGAAATAGAGGCAAAGAAAGCACATATCTTTTCGAGGTCTATGAGTGGCCCTGAAAACAAACCACACAACAACATTCCTGCAACAGATATATCCGCCATTCCATACTTCTTTGTAGTTAGGATTTATATAAAAGAATTTTGTTAATATTTATAATACTGGTAAATAAAAAGCACGCGCAATTAGTTACTTTTAGTAAGCTTTGATTTGACCTAAGTTTACTATTTAGCTATTAAATGTTACATAATACTGAGTCCGTTACGTTCAGCAACTTAACTTACGAGATAGTTATTTACCTCAGCACTTTTGTTAGTTAACTACTTACCATGCATCAATTTAAACATTCAGAGAGGAACATTAGATAGATTGTTGATCAATATGGGAAAGTTGCAACGAAATATGCTAGAAAGATCAAGATGATGAAATTATTTAGAATGTAGAAGAAATTCGCCTAAGTCTCGAACAAACAAAAACAAAATCAATATGAATGGCAATACAAAATATAGTATATGTCAAACATTCTGTTGTTTACTGGTGTGGGGTAAAACAAAAACTTGAAACGTACCCAAAACAACCATATATGTAAGCAGTTATTCAAACCCTACGCTGCATCACAAGGCATAAAATCTAAGCAGCAACTATTGCACATCCAAAATGTTACAACATTTATATTTGTGCTTCATGCTCTTGGGTTTCCAACCTCTCTCCTCACCAACAATATTTGATCTTCGCCAAAACATAAAACGTTTTGTATTTCATGTTTGTATTTGTTACAGAAGGCATTTAATTCTTTAGCATTTTGTATTATGTCGAATACATGTACTTAAGTGATACCGTCAGGAATACTTGCATTTTATACAATTTACTATACTCGATTTGCTTGGTTGTGTATAATCTATTTGATAAAGACGGATTTATTTGACTACATACCATGCAAACAATACAAGCGACCTGCACAACGGATTTGCATAAGCAACACGTCATCGAATTTGACGGACGAACCCTGTACAAAGCACGACGGGTTATCCTCGGGTCATTTTACGGAATTAATCGCATTTGGTTTACAGAATAATCGCATATGGTTTACAGAATTAATCGCATATGGTTTACAGAATAATCGCATATGGTAAGGTCATAACTAATTCAACATTTGATGCTTTTCATTTCATGTCAAATCTCCTCCAAATGTGTTACGTTGTTTTCTCATCCATTTCTATTTCTAAATCAATGATGTAATATCTCCCCTAGCATGCAGAGACATACGAGTATGTACTATTTCTATGCAGAGAGATACGAGTATGTACTATTTCTATGCAGAGAGATACGAGTATGTATTATTTCTATGCAGAGAGATACGAGTATGTACTATTTCCTCCCAACATAGTATCTTTAATAAGGGACAAAAAAGGACGTCTATTATTATTATAGACCTGCAAACAAAGCTTACTGAGAAAGAACATTTTCGGTGCTATTGCTGAATATGTCTTGTTCTAATAAATATTCATATGTTATCCGCAGGTGAAGCCAATGCCGGGCGTGCAAACACATATGCCTGCCAGTTTGAATCAATGATATTGGACTGGCGCCAGAAATTCAACAAAGAGTCAAATGGAGAGACAAATAAATATTTTCCATTTGGTTTTGTTCAGGTGAAATATTAAGTTGAATATCTATCAATCAATCAATCAATCAATCAATCAATCAATCAATCAATCAATCAATATATCAATCAATCTATCAATCGATCGATCTATCTATCTATCTATCTATCTATCTATCTATCTATCTATCTATCTATCTATCTATCTATCTATCTATCTATCTATTTACCTATCTATCAGTCCGTCTTTCTGTCTGTTTGTGAAGAAAACAAATAAATAGCGGCAAAAGACGTCGAGACTAGCTTTTCTTGCTTTCAAGTCCCTATAATTGAAACAACAAGCACAAAGGAAGAATGATACATATTTAATTTCAGAACATAAAGATTTCTTTTATACAGGTGTAATCGAAAATGAGAAATGTATTAGTAGTCTCTGTACCTCTTGGTCCAATGATGTCGCAACTGCAAGTAACCATTCGAGACAGAAGTAATTACGTAGGTCATCAGAGCATTTCATATCGGTTGTTTGAAGAAAACCCGACAAGTCATAATGGCTGTACTATTTTACTTTCATTCCTTAATTGGAACTTTACGTTTTTAATAAACTATAAGTACAACTTAGTTGTAGTTCTATGAATAATAATAATAATAGAACTAATAATAATAATAATAATAATAATAATAATAATAATAGTAATAATAATATGATAATAATAAATGATAATAATAATGAAAATAATAATAATAATAATAATAATAATAATAATAATAATAATTAATAATTATTATTATTTTATATATAAAAATAATAATGATAATACTAATAGTACCAAAAAATAATTAATAGTAACTTTTAACAAAAAATATTTAATAATAATAATAATAATAATAATAATAATAATAATAATAATAATAATAATAAAATAATAATAATAATAATAATAATAATAATAATAATAATAATAATAAAGTCTTGTCAGTCTTTTGAGTCAGTAACTATAAGCAAAGATAATGTATATAGATAATTTATTTTAGGGCGCTACTGTACATAAAAATATTTTAAAAAAATTAAACAAGACGTTAGTCTCACAAATTTAAGTCCCATAGTTAATGTCGACATATCATGTCAAGAAATCTACTTACTTTGTTTAAGTTGGCAGGTAACCGTAACGACTCTACATATGTAGGAGGATTCCCTGACCTGAGGTGGGCACAGACAAACAACTACGGATACGTTCCCAACGTAAGGATGGAAAACGTCTTTATGGCTGTTGCCATGGACCTTCCAGACTTTTCCTCGCCATACGGAACGTGAGTACTGACATTAGTTTTAACTCTAATAGAGTTTTTAATCAGGGGACTTTCTATGGCATATGTCGGAAGTCCTACCACATAATTTTGGTACTTCCTAATATCAACATTCTCTGTCTTCTGTTATGTAATCTAGGATTTATGTCTTTAAATGGCTAGTAACAGTAAGCGGCTGTGTACACAGATATCTGTCAGCAAAGAAAGGTAGATTTATCAATGTTCATTCATTCACGATACATGTGTGTATATATATAATTTTTGGTCATGTCGCAACATTTTAATTTACCTTCCTGTTTTATCAATTTTCTATTTCCTTCTTTCCTTCAGTATTTATTTATCTCATAACTTTTCTGTAATCCTTGCCAAGCAAGATAGTTAACAACGTATTTCTAATATTGCTGAAGGAATGCATTAAATGTGGTTGTAGAATTATATATTCTGGCGATCTCATTCGTTTCGGTAGAGACATTGTAAATGAACTTTGTTTTCAAAACCCATCTGTAGAGTACGTACTATGTTTCAAGGATTCATCCTCGAGATAAGGAAGACGTGGCAACCAGACTATTTATAGCAGCAAGGTCCGTTGCGTACAGAGAAAAGGGTATAAACATCCAGGGCCCAATACCCGCTGCTTTCATTTCCCAGGGAAAATCTTTGGTAATTTATTTTAAGGACGACACTAACCCGCTCGATATAAGGAGCAACACTGGATTTGAGGTAAATTAATTTCAAACAGGTAACAATCTAGTAAAAAAGAGAGAGAGAGAGAGAGAGAGAGAGAGAGAGAGAGAGAGAGAGAGAGAGAGAGAGAGAGAGAGAGAGAGAGAATGATAAATATGCACTAGATAGAACATGTAGTGCTATCCATGGAGAATGCTATATAATAGTAGGCAGAATTAATATTTAATACAAACAATAATATCATATAGGTTGAATAATGTTTAATTTGTACTCTACAGAGATTGGATTCGAATCTCCGTAGAGCACAAATTAAACATTCTCGAATCTGTACGACAGTAATATATATATATATATATATATATATATATATATATATATATATATATATATATATATATATATATATATATATATATATATATATATATATATATATATATATATATATATATATATATTTGTGTGTGTCTGTGTTGGTGTTGTATTTATATTTAGCCCCGATATAGTGTCTGGAATAATCATTGCCGTTTTACTGATTAATGGCATCCATGTTGGGGACAAATCATTCGCATCATAGCTGATAAGAGTAATGAATTCGGAATTAATCACCATCGTAGCTTATTAGGTAACGAATTGAGGAGAGAGCCTTCGAATCATTGCTCATTAGGTAAATAGAGTGCAAGCAAATCGAACGATTTCGTTTGGTAGGCGTGTGGGCGTGCTTTAGAAGAATTATGCAAATCAAAATTTGGTATTGTCTTCATCAGCTACATTTATGCAATGGAGCGGATTTTGTTTATGGTATCAAATTTCAGAATTTTCATTACGTTATATTCCGATATTTGTCTTTCTGTCGAAAATATTTTATCGTTTGGTAGTTTTAGTGCGATACACACTTACTCCCATTTAATAATAATAATAATAATAATAATAATAATAATAATAATAATAATAATAATAATAATAATATTTTTAAAATTATTATTGTTATTATTATTATTATTATTATTATTATTATATTAATAAGATATTAACATAATAATAATAATAATGATAATAATATAATATAATATAATATAATATAATATAATATAATATAATATAATATAATATAATATAATATAATATAATATAATATAATATAATATAATATAATATAATATAATATAATATAACTGACTGTCGTTGGAATTTGTAAATTCAGGTTTATGGGGTTCTGATAGTCCGATTTCATTTAGACATGCTGTTGAAGTTAGTATAGTCTTTCTTCTGTAAATCTAGATCTGCTGTTCGCATTCATTAGACCCTACATTCGAATGCCCCCTAACTACAGGATGGATCTCTGTGAACATAACCTCTCATCAATCTGTGTCTCTCAACCTTGACGTTACGTCCTGCATCGGACATGACCTACACATCAGAGGAGTTCGCTATGCCTGGCGTGAGAGTCCATGTCAGTTTAAAGAATGTGCTATATACGGTCTTAACAACGACTTGCCGGCACCGCCTTTTAAGCAACGATTATAAAATGCTTTACGGGAGAAAGAAAAAGGGACGTGAATCAATAGTATTTACCACATACTTAGTATTAAACTTGTTAAAATATGTTATGAATTAGCCTACTTAGTGTTTAAGGTTTTTTATTTGTGTTACCACTACCTTTTTCTTCTTATTATTTAAGTGACTACACACGGCATTTTGGATAGTGTTTATAGGTATTGGATAGTATAAGCAATGTATTGGATATTATGTATTTGAGAATTCACATCCTTCTTTTACACTACACCCCTTTCTTCTGATAGTTGGTGTTTGATTGTAGGCACTACACTCTGCGTTTTTGGATCCTGTATTTGGATGTTAGGTGGTGTAGGTATATTTGGATAGTGTATTTGAGCGATTTCATCTTTTCGTTTTACACACTACCTCGATGTTTTGATAGTTGGTGTCTGATTATGAACAGTATAAACGGTAATTTTGGATTGTGTGATTGGGTGTTAGATGGTATAGCTCCTGTGCTGGATAGCATGTTTATAAGATTTGATCTCCTTTTTCATTCAGCCCTTTTCTTTCGGTAGTAAATGTAGATGTCTAGACACTAAATAAGTAATTTGTGCCAGATTGGATGAAGTGTTTGATGTCATAGGTATGTTGGGATAGTGCATTTCATCTTCTTGTACACAATACCTCTATCTTCGTATATTTGTTATGCGATTTTGAAAGCTTCACGAGGCATGTTAGATAGTGTACAAAGGATGTTGGATGGTGTACGTGGTGTGTTAGTACGTTCGTGCGACTTATTCTCGTTCCTTAAAGCCTACCCATTTCTTCTGATAGTAAGTGTGAGTATTGGATGGTGTATAGCTATTCCCAGGTTCAGCTCTCGTTGACCAAGGGAAGTGTTTGGATGTTACTCAAAAAGTTAACAGGTATATATGGTGTGTTTGGATAGTCGTTTAAAATAATGGGTGATAGATTATATATGTAGTGTGCTTGAAAAAGAAATATAGTTTTTTTTCTCCACTTTATTTAATTATTTTATGTTTAAGTTTATGGACGTTTGTACTACTATTAGTCTTGGCCATTTAAAAAAAACACGGATAATATACAGATTCAGAATATTGGTGCTACTGTCAGTCTTGACCAATTTTACAAGAAAGAAAAAATTCAGGATAATGTTCCTCCCCCATTAAAGTTCTGGACATTCTCGTGATTTTAGAAATACGTTTAGTCTAAGCCAACTAATGATCCTGGATATATTTTCAATCACTGTTAAATTCTGGAACAATTGCATAATTTTAGCCTTACTTTAGTTACAGACATTTTACTGTTATTATGAGTTAGTTTTCTTGATTAAATCTATTGATATTATCATTAAAATTATGCAAATTTACCAACACCGCCAAATTAAGATCTAGGTAATGCTTTATTTACAAATCTCAGATAAAAATATGTAATACTAGATAGTAGGTGTTCCTTCTGTCATCAGACATTTCTAAGAATGCTATTAAGTAACACCAATTGAGGTCAGCCATTAGTAATATTGTTACTCTCTTGTCGCAAACTGTCGTCGTGTTAGAGACAAAAGGGTTTATGGGGAAAATGGGCTATTGGGACAATACTGCTAATTTAGATCAATTCTAGCATGGTTACTGTGTCACCCCTGTTGAGGTAGGCCACATTTAACACTATTCCTGTTATCCCTGTACTCATTTTTATCCCAATACACCCATTCAATTGTTAAACTGAAGGGCCAATTTAACATCTTAATTCCAATCTGAGCCCCAAGTGTGTCCCCCATATCGCAAAATAAATAACTACTTACATAGGTACAACAGTCTGTACTTATGCATGAAAAATATAGGTACAAGATTTCCTACCCATCGATGAAACCAATATGGTTCTTTACGGGATATGTCCTTGTGCTTCCTCCACCGGATATACTGGCCGACATATATTGCATATCTTGTACTGAAATTTGGAGTGAACTTCACAACCATATACACATATATATTCTAAGGAATCATCTATCGTTACACGTTGCTTTCAATTCAAACATGATTTCGGTATTAAAAGTAGTTATTGCCCAACACTTTTATACACTCCTCATATTTGATCTGTACGCTTCATCCTCTTTGTAGTTCCTTATGCTAACTATATATATAATTGCTCTTTTATAAGTCGTCAGAAATCATGAAACAAATTAAAGCAACAATGAAAACCTGGTTGGGAATATGGGTATCATAAAATACTAGTAGTTACAATTGGCGACTGACCCTCAGAGGAAATCCATTCAGAAAAGCCTTGTGGCGACTGAGATTTAAGATTGTATAGGGTCTATATGAATTATGACGTCACGGTACTGGCTACTGGCAACAATGTAGCAAGGAGCTGACCTAAATTAAACCAAAGAGCAAACAGCGACAACGGGTAGCCTGTACGTTCAGCTACTTCCGTGAGTGGCGGGTAGCGGGGAAATACAGCTAGTTCAGTGAGTGGCGGGTGGCAGGTAAGGTCAGCTAGTTCATAAACTATACGAAGAGGACCACGCTTGGCGGGGAGAGTAAAGAAACAAGCAAAAACAAAGATACACCTATATGGCAAAGATAAAAATCGTTTCGAGGCATATGAGTGGCCATGAAAAGGGTCATTGGGTTTCTAGTTCTTTTCTAATATCTTCTTTTCCTCCACCATCGTCTCAGATTTGTTATTGTTGTTGTATTTTGCTTTTTTCTTTCCATCTTTTTCATTCTTCTCTTTTTCCTTTAACTCTTTTTAACTGCTCATTATCTTTGTCTTTTTCAATCTCTTCATTCCATTATCTCATTCTCCTGTTATCTTCCTTGTCTTCCATTTCATCTTTTCCTTCTTCTATTACTTTTATTATTATTTCCTTTGACTTTCTAATGTTGTTAATTTCCATTCTCAGTACGTATGTGATATGTGTTGCCATAACCGTCATCTTTCACTAACATTTACTTCACCATTCCAATATTGTCTAATACGTTCTGCAACTTCTTTATTTTCTTCATGATATTACTTGCCACTTCTGTGGTTCTTCAAGGATGAATGACGCGAATGATAAACGCTTGAATTTATATACTTTATACACATCCTTACACCTACTTCACATATTATATACTAACATCACAGAAGAGAAAAGGAAACATTTATATATTATCGAAAAACCCAAATATATAATCCGCACAGAAAAGAAGCTAAAACACATCCTAAACATACGTCCACAGGTAGAAATACGTACCCAAATCTACTATCCACACAGAAGGGAAGCTAAAACACACATATATACGATCCACAAACAACGGAAGCTAATAGGACACCCAAATATACTATCCACACATAAACATATTCTAACTCATACAAACACAAATATACTATCAACCCAAACTTACGCGAACGCAAACACGCACACACGCACAATATCTACAATCTACACAGAAGGGAAGATATACCGAATACCTACTATAAACACAGAAGGGGGAGACAATAACCTCAATATCGACAATGAAAAAACGTACGCCAACTTATACACACACACGCACGTACGCGCATAATCTACTATCAACACAGAATGGAAGACAAATATAGTATCTAATATCAACACAAACGGGGAAGAGAGTAACCCAACTATATCGTATAAACACATACGTACGTGAACGCATACACACAAAATATCGATTATCATAGAAGGAAGAGAAACCCAATACCAGCTATCAACGCAGAAGAGGAAAGCAACAATCCCAATATATAGTATCCACACTAATGTAAGCGAACGCATGCGATCACACACACACACGCACACACACACACACACACACACACACACACACACACTATTAGTCCGAGTTTCCTCTGACCTTTGCCACCCCATTTTTGGTATTTGGACATTGTGGTGTAGGATCAGAGCGCATTCCTGATCGAAACGTTGGAATGGTGTTGGCATGGGGTAGCCGTTTAGTTGCCGGCCCATAAAACTTGAACGATCTTACATCGAGATATACATACATGAAATTGATAGAAATATGATTTATTTTCTCAAAAATAATGAGCGTAGCATTCATTATGTCATCAATCCGCTGACAGAGTACATCGTTGAGACGAAAGTACATCGTTGCTGAAATTTAACCTGGATCTGGCCATTCGCATTCTTAGTCAAGTGACTACACAAATCTCGCAACCTACATGTCAATGACAGCACAGGTCATACCGTCGGCGAATTCCAACTTTTCTATAGGGAATGCACTCGGACCCTTCACCCCAACATGAATGTCCCAATATCAATAATGGGGTGGCAAGGGTCGGAGGAAACTCGGACTAACACAATATCTACTATCAACACGGAAGTGAATTTAGAAAAAAGCAATGCCTACTGTCAATACAGAAGGGGAAGGAAATAATCCCAATATCTACTATCAACACAGAGGGGAAGGAACAACTGATCATATACTATCCACAGAGTAGGGACAATGTCTTTTTTTGCATAAAATACACACACATACGTAAGCACACCCGCACACATGTGTTACCGCATTGGGTGACAGTAAGTCTGGGAACTATTATTTTTAGAGGAGATAGAATTAACATTACATTTGAGAGACAAAGAAAGAATATTAAAGACAAGAACAGAAAAGAAGCACATTATTTTCGGTTCTGTTTTTATTTGCTGTATTATAATAAAACGATGATAACGAAAACCGTGCATGTGAAATATGTTCATTGTTTTCATTCATTCATCAATTTCATAAAAGGTAGTGTGATATTTATTGTTCACTGACTGCTTAACATATCCGAAATGCACCTTGTTATATGAACAGTCTAAACTCAGAAAATAGGTTAAAAGTTGTTACATTTGATTTTCGAACGTGTGTTTTGGTTTTAGAATTCAGAATTAACCATCGGCAGGGTTATAGTGATATGTTACTTGCGGCATTCGTGAAAAAGTCGTGCGTTTATTTTTTTCTGAAAAAGATGATAACTCTAATGCCATAATGTGTTTCTTTGGGACACACTGCGGTGTCAAAATTAGTATAAAGCTAAGAAACCTGAATTGTACAAGCGCGTCAACTTTTGTTGTATTCAACAATGTACTGATTTACAATTGGTAAGGGTGTACGTTGTTTAATCGATACAATGACAAACGAACAGTTTACATAATTATGGTAACTATTGATCACATTTATGGAGAGGAATCCTCAAACCAGTGAAATACCATTAAGATTTTAATTATTACGCCGGAGAGAGAAGAGATAGAAAGAGAGAATAATATGTTATTCTTATTTTTAAAATCTATCTCGAAACTTACGGGTTTTTTGTATAGTATATTTTCCTAAAAATCAAAATAATAGTAAAACTCGATCATTTCTAATTATCAGCAGAGTGAAACGGATGCCTAATGAGCGGTAAGGGCAAGGAATATCGTCGCTGCTGTCGAGGACGAGGTTCTTTAAGAAATGGGGTTTCATATTTTTGAGTAAACGTTTAGAAAAGGAAAAACAAATGTTAAGCGTCAGTGATAAACTACGTAACAGACCACCTTTGACGAGAGAACGTCAAGCATTTTCAGACCACCCAGGGACGATATAGCGTCAAGGGAAAGGGGAATTGAACATGGGGGATATTGGAACTGAATACGGACAAGGCAAAGTTGGAATGATGTATAGGGTAGTGGGTAAGTTCAACTAGTTCAGCGCATCACTCGTTGCAAGCCATTCAATTAGCAAGACTTATTTTATTTTGCGTTTGCTTCGAATTGACGTTAGTAGCTCATAATACAGTGACGAGTTAGGCGATGTTTCTTTGTTTTTTGGATGGGGGAGGGAACAAGTCTGTCGCTGCTAGGCGATTTTAAAAAAACACTGGAATAATTCATGAACACTAATACTATGGGAGATCAATGGCTATTGTGTCAATCGTATTGCAAAATATATCAAGGAATATTTAATTGTACTATTCTGTGAAAACGTTCTAGTTGCATTCATCAGTTTAATCTGGTGAGACTTAAAAATGGTGGATTTTTCCTAAAAATTTAATGTTTCAAGCAGAATGTTGTTCCTTGAAACTGTCTTAAGGAAAATATAGCAAAACGAATACAAGTATGTGTCGTGATACTTTTTAAAAATAGAAATAACATAGTCTCTCTCTTTCTGTCCCTCTGTCTCTGTCTCTTCTCTCTCCCTCGTAATAAGTTTGAAACTCACAGTTTCTTTTCAGAGCCACTCATATACCTAAAGAAAATGCATTCTTTTTGACAAATATGTGTATTTTTGTTTCCTTGTTAGTTTGTTTACCCTTCCAGGAAGTGTTGTTTTATTAGTATAGTTTATAAACTAATTGAACCTGCTACCAGACACCTGCCAATCACTCAACTAGCTGAACTTACTCGCCACCCGCTGAACTACCTGAATTTACTTGTCACCCGCCACTCTCGGAATTAACTGAAATTACCCGCCACCCGCCATTCACTGAATTAACTGAATTTAACCGCCACCCGCCACTCACTTAATTAGCTGACTTACCCGCCAACCGCCAGACGTCACTTACCAAACTAGCTAATCTTACCCGCCACCCGCTGTAACTGTTTGCTGTTTGGTTTAATTTAGGTCAGCTCCTTGCTACATTGTTGCTAGTGCCGTGTCGTAATTATTCATATAGACCCTATAGACCCTTGAGTCTCAATGTCCGCAAGACCTTTTTGACTAGATTTCCAATTGTCAGAGGCTCATTCGCCTGTTTAACTACTTTTACTTGACAGTGAATATAAAGTGTGATTGGGTTGTACACTTTTTTAAATAAACAGACAGTGTAATTTGGTGAGCAACACTATAAAACAAGGATTGGAAAAGTGATCCACGTTTTGAAACAAGGACGATAAACGTGTGATTTGGTATTCCAGTTAACTGTTACTTATTTCATAAACAAAAATTGTGATTTAAGAAACACTCTAATTGTTGACCTGTCAATCACAGATGTCTATGGTATGTTACTACCAATGTATTCAGTGTAACCCTTTATTGAACAAGGTCTATCAATATTTTGCGGATGGTAAATAATATCTGAGCCAGGTATCGGATAAGTTATGTATACCTTAGTATGACGATTTACTATATATAAAGAATGATATTTGGGGTGATATGGTTCCAAGGAAATCAGATATTCCTGCAAACTAATTAGTAAATATAAATGATTTGAATATATATATATATATATATATATATATATATATATATATATATATATATATATATATATATATATATATATATATATATATATATATATATATATATAAGTATAGGATTTCTCTTATTATATTGCTTACGTCTGCATCATTTTTAACTCTTTTTTAAAAAAACATTTACTCATCGTTGTCAAACGTATTTGTATTCAATGGTACAATGAAAGAGAATTTATATATCGCTTCTTTCTCTAATATAAAAGTAGATTGATCAGTGACTTTGTATTTCAATTTAGAGTATTTTTATTTAATTTTATTTTAATTTCTTTAACAGTTATCACCATATAAAATAATATCTGTTAGCATTGTTTTCAAACACTGTGACATATCTTTTTATGTATCAAATTAAAAAATAAATCCTTGTTCGTTTTGTTATTATTCTTTAAACACATTTTCCCATCCAAATTAGCAAATATATATTGCATTATCTCAAAATATATACATTTGTTTTTTTTTTCATGTTCAATTCGCTATATGTTTATATAAATTCTCTTTGACGACTGCTACATTCAATACGATATATTTCTGGTAATGTACATGAGGTGTAATAGAAGATTCAAAATAACAATTTTGTGTAGTACATTGCTGTAGTATGCCCTACTTGTTTTCTGTCTTTCTTAGCCAATACAAATTTTGATTTCTACTTTTATTTGCTTTAGATGGATACGAGATTGAGAGTATGAAACGATATTATTCTATGCGGTAGTAATTGAAATTTAAATGCTTTGAATTTCCTAGTATGTATGAAAGGTAATATATTATTCCGCCAGTTATTCATCTAAACCTGCTATATATGTCAATACTTGGATTTAGAACTGCATAATAATATGCCGTATATCCACTATCTATTGACATTCGATATATCGGAGTGAGTACTATATATTCACATGCGACATATCGGAGTGACAACTTTATATTAACATGCGACATATCGGAGTGACAACTATATATTAACACGCGATATATTGGATTGACCACTATCTATTAACATGCGATATATCAGAGTGACTACTATCTATTAACATGCGATATATCGGATTGACCACTGTCTATTAACATGCGATATATCGGAGAAGGTACTATATATTAACATGCGATATATCAGAGTGACCACTATATATATATATTAACATGCGATGTATTGGATTGACCACTATATATTAACATGCGATATATTGGATTGACCACTATATATATTAGCATGCGATATATTGGATTGACCACTATATATTAACATGTGATTTATTCGATTGACCACTATATATTAACATGCGATATATTGGATTGACCACTATATATTAACATGCGATATATTGGATTGACCAGTAAATATCAATATTCTATACTAGCTTGACTACCATCTACTAATGTGCCATATATGGTATTTACCACAACACAGCGCATTTACTGCCTTCAAAGGAGAGTCTAATTATGGACGTGCTGACAAGTAGACCTGTCAGTTATCAGCCACGATAAACGACTGGCGCCAGAAATTCCATCAGGGGTCAGACGGAGAGATTAGCAGCCTACTTCCTTTCGGTGTTGTTCAGACAAAATGTTTAGAGTTGTGGCTTTTGTGCAAATAACACGATAGTTATTTATAAAACTTGAGAATATGTAAAAAAAAGAATACATTAATGAAGTCTATGTGATCCGGAATGTTTATGTGTCCGAATAGTTTGGGATGGTGTTTTCACCAGGAAGAAAATTTACCATGATATTAAACGCATTTGAATGTTAAATATTTCAAACTTCATACTTAGATATAATCCACTAATCATCTAAAGTAAACTCAGAATTTAAATAAGTTAGCTTTTTGTTAAAGATACGCGTTGTAAGGAATCGAATGCTCAAGGAACGCATTAGTGACATCACTTGAAATATACCGTAATATGCTGTTCAAACGACAGAATAGTTCAACCAGGAGTATTTATTTTTTAAAATATTTTGATGCATCGCTTTACTGGTGAAAGAAAATTGAAACCTAAATTTTATCCTAAACATAAATACGTGTCTGTCTAGTTGTTGTCTGGCCATTATTTGAATGGAATAATTACATTTTCGCATTAATTAATGTAACATTTATGTTTCATTTATGCTTTACCTTCTATACAGATGTCAGGTTTTGATAATAATTTCAACAATAATGGAGTATTTCCTGGCCTGCGCAGGGCACAGAAGGCCAATGATGGATTTGTTCCGAATGCAAAACTCCAAATGTGTTTATGGCTGTCGCAATGGATCTTCCTGATTTCACCTCGACATATAGCCCGTGCGTATCCGAACATACCATTCTTATAGATGTGTAGTGTCAGTTTTGTGTTTTCTGCTGGAAGTTCCGTAAATTAAAATTAATTTCATATTTTAAGACGTAAAAACAGATCCAATTCAAGTAAAGGTCAGAGCAATGCTCTTTTTATAATATTTTCACAACGGAGAAATATCCGTCTTTAAAGTTAAAACTTGTCATATATGACCTTTATACTTAGACTCCAGCGAAAAAATTCATGGTGGCTTATAGCAACTCTCGAGAATATATCAGCTTTATTAACTTGAATACCATTGTCTGACAATACCGTTGTAAGTTGTTATGGTTCTTAAGGAGTAGCGGAAAGATATGATAATACACGGTGATTCAGTCTCATACATTAAAAAACTTATCAAACTTTCCTTGTTACACATCGTGGTGAGCACGTACGTAAGTGGACATAGTTTAATACTTGCTTTTCTCGAGTCATTTATGTAATCCAGGAGTGCATTATGTCTGTATTGCGTTCATTAAAACAAAATCAGGTTTTATCTTTGTGTGTGCAAAATATGCAAGTATAAATTTACATGATATCTGGGGTCCCCAATTGGCCGAGTGGTCTGAAGCACCCTGACGGGCCACTGCTGTCTCATCTTTGTCTGCATGGGTTCGAGTCTCGGCTGACGTGAGTACAAGAGAAAGCTTGCCAGTAGCTTCTTGTGGGTCGGTGGTTCTGTTGGGGGTTTCCCGGGTTCTTCCACTACCATTTATCATGGCCGCCGTGTTTAGCCAATCTTGTGCTGAAAAACGGCATTAAACCCTAAAACAACAACATAATATGTGGTATTGTGTGCATGGTGTACAATAATTAACGTACGCGATAATTGGTCATTTTTAGATTGAGTATTTGTAAGATTACAAAGCTTAAAAAACAATAAGAGCTTGATTTATTACGTATGATTTACTACTGTTCTCTTTTGTAATGTACAAAAATGACTAATCTCTCTTTTGAAACATATTGAT